>CAAKHG010003205.1:32488-47020 GCA_901007715.1 Dactylopterus volitans
CATCTCTGCAGTGACAGCAAATGTCAGCCTGTGTGTGAGTGATGTCTCTGAGGCTGGATCACACACAGACACACACACACACACACACACACACACACACACACACACACACACACACACACACACGGTGGAATTCCATAAGTTAAGTAATTTACAGGATAAAAACCTGGGATTACCTCTGGAGTACTTTAAACTTGTCATGTTTGGTGTGGACGCAGTTAGTATTTGCTTTGCCACTGACGTCATGATTATAACGGTATGTGTGTTCATCACGGTTCAGTTACACAAAGTCATTCGACCAGGACATCTGAATGGGGAAAAGAAGTCAGCCTCAGAGCGGAACCCACACTCGTTTCATGTGTGGTAATGCTAATAATGGTAGAAGTGTAATTACGAGAAGTTCGGAGGATGAACAGCAGCAAGATGAGTGTGTGTTGTGTTCACTGTCTACAGATGAACACACTACAGGTGGAAACAACCATCAGAGGTTGCTCTTAACTACATACGGTGGGACAAACTGTAACTTGGATGACTGTGTTCCAAACAAAATGAAAAAAAACTAGAATTTGTAATTTGGACTTTTTTGTTGCCTTTTTCCTGCTGTACTGAATGGTGACCTCTCTGTGGCCTTACACCCTGAGTCATTACTGAGAGAGGGGTTCCTCGAGGTTCTATTGTATGACTACTTCCTATCTATTTTTATTTATCATCTCTGACTTGTTTTATTTTCTGTTTGTAGATCTCAATCATATGCATATGACACTCTGTGAAATCAAGGAATTTGAAGTACAAATTCAGGAGTCCCTGCAACCTGATTTTAAAGAGGTCATATTCTGGCCATATGCAGGGTCCATACTTTTGATTTGGGTAACTACTAGGACATGTTTATGTGCTCCAATGTTCAGACAGCACTTCCGTGTCCTCATACTGTACATTACTGAAGCGCCTCTATACAGCCTTGATCAGAAACTGCTCTTTTCTGCAAGGCCCCCCCATCCTGAGAAGGCCCAATCTGCTCTGACTGACCAGCAGGCTGCTCTGTTGCGATTGGTGAACCGCTTCCAGCACATGGCGGAAATGTCACACCCCTTGAACAGAAACAGATTTCAGCAACAGGCCAATGGCCAGTTTCCTGATACGAATGAACACAAAATGCAAGGTCTGGGGTTTTTGTTGTGTTTTTTTGTTATTTGTGTGCTTTTCCTGTGCGTTTCTGTGTAGGTGTGACAGGAGGCAACACACAAGTTAAAAGGACAAACATAGCAGGCTAACATTATGGGCTTGGCACTGTTGTTGCCGCTGACAGTCCCTAAGAAGCCGGGAACCACAAATGTCTCCTACAAGTTCAGCAGATTCTGACGCTTGTATAAAGCAGCAAATTTTATTACCTGTTTACAGTCAAATGCATTAATTATTTGATCAATAATTGTCCTCTGTAGTGATGTTGCCTTTTTATTCATTATATGACAACACTTCATACAGACACTAAAAAGACTTATTTTCTTTATTAGGTTCTCAGATGAATGGGATAGGTCCCCATAAGCTGTCTGGTTTCTCACCCAGGCTGAGATCCTCGTTGAATCCATAAATCTTGGAGAATATCCATAATATCTAAAGAATGGATTATGGAGTTTTGCTACGGCGAGCAGAGGAAGAGTAAGTTCATCATATCTTTGTGTAATTAAATCCAATTTCATAAAATACTTTACTTTCATTCCATTTCTTTATTCCAGACAGTGCCCATATCATCAAAAAATGAGAGATAATTTCCACAAAAATATAATTATAACACCATGAAAAAAACCCACAATTATACACATATATAAAAATATATACATCAGTAAAGACCATTTTTATTTATAACTGCAATAACGTTGCTATTTCACACAGACACTTCAGGCATCTTGCGCATGGCAGCTTTGTGAGATGCTGCTGGAGGATCTGGGACATCGCAACAGCGCACTCATCCCGTCATGTTGGTCCTCCGGATCCACCAGCAGTTTCCGCATCAAGCTGGCAGGTACCGTGGCCTCCACAATAACAGAATGGCACCCCAGACCACCCAAGTACAGTATGTCTCTAGATGTGCTTGCCACAAATTAGTTACTTTGTTATCAAATTTGACATCAATCACTAACTTTATTTTAAAGTATTTTACCTGCACAACATTCCCATGTTTGGGAAAACCACATTATTGGGGTGAAGCATTGACTCAAGCTGTTGAAGGCCTCCAGCGACCAGGTTTGATGCTTCTAAATCTGTGGATGTTGCTCAGTCACAATGTTCTCCACCTCCAAACCGTCTGACTCCAGATGGTCCAGGTATTGTTTCAGTCCCTCAGTCCTCATATGGATCTGCAGGATCCAATGGCAAATATTTCAGCATATAGAGAAAATCTCATCCTAGAATTAATATCATGCTACTGATACCAAAGTAATGTCAGCTGGACCTGAGTTCTAAGCAGACATTTTAGGACATCACCTTGGGCTTTGGGGAACAGTGATCAACACTGAAATTCTTATTTGCAGCCGAGACAAACCAAATAGAAAACATAGATAATGCTGTTAAAAGACAGAGCTTAGATATGATGTTTTTCACGACGAAAAGAAAAACTTATATGAAATAAAATAAGTCGACTGAGGCAAATGTATCTTTCTTCATCTGTCCATCATTCACATTGAATCTTTAATAATCTCTCAAATAAACGGAAGCACATGGCTGGTTATCATGCAGAATGAAGTGACCCAATCTTTAGGACCTAAGGTCAGATATGAAATAATCTAGCATCCATGTAGCACTGATATTCCTTTGGTGGTGAGGGATTAATCCCAGCTGGACTGGTCATAAAACTTCCACCTTTAGGTCCTTTTAACCAGACTGTTCAAATACTGTTTGGTTAACGTGAGACGAGACTCGTTTGGTGTTGGTGGACACATGCTAACTTAGGTTTACAGGAAACTGTAAGTATGTTAGCTGCAACGCTAAATTATGTAACACATGCCCTGCTGCTCATATCAAGGTCATGTAAAAGACATTCACGCATCTTGTTTTCCTAGTTCATATTGTGCCTCTGTTTCACTTCTTTTACCGGTTAAAAAAAATTAAAATCTTCATATACTCATAAGTGACTGTGCGCTCAAAGAGCTTTTGGTTTAGTAACCCATCAGCCACTGTAGGTACGACAAGGCACACACACACACACAGACAGACAGGCAGCCTGTCTGTCTCACTCATGACCAATTGCACCTAAGTGTGTAACTAGTGAAAGAGTCAAGTCAAAATGTCCACAAACCACCATGCGAGGCTAATGGCGGACACTAGTTTTTAGCTGACTGGCGTCCCGCGTCCACCTCTGCTGCCTGAAATTATCGCTCTTATATGCGAAAAAAACACAGCTGAACTATGTCCGATGCAGTTGATCCAATGTCTGAAATCCAATATCAGACAGGGAGAAAATATCACATATCATATATTTCGCAATAACACGTGTTAGCAAGGTGACCGAATGTTAGAACTGACTTAATGTGTAGCTTAGCTATAACAAACACCGCTCTGTGTAAAGTTTATTCACTACCTTGTTTGTGTCAAGCGAAACAAAAACAAAACTAATAAAGCATACTTACAGGCTATGAATCTCCAGCTCTGCGTGGGCCGAACAAAGCTGGAAATGCGTTATTGTCCAGAATGAAGCTTTCTGAAAACCCCGCAGCAAACTGTGGCGAGGTCACAAAGCTCTCTAGTGATGTGTCGAATGCATAAATGGAGGTTGGTGTTGAGCTGTTCAAGTCAAGTCAAGTCAAGTCAAGTCAAGTCAAGAGTACTTTATTATTCCGTTAGGAACTTCGGTTGCGGCAGGACATCAAGGTGCATACACAAATTCACACATATTTCATACATAGCGTACATACATTTGGTACCCAAGCTGTTGATACAGTGTTGAAAATAAATGTCATCTACCATTTCCTCCGCTCCTCCTGGTTGTTAGGGAGTGAATACAGAGCTGCTTTGCTTCGCACTCCAAGATGCAGCATCTCTTTGACATGGTTGCTAGTTAACTTTTCCTGGCCTCCATTCTCGCTTTACCTGGCATTGTTAGTGTGCTCATGCTAGCCTAGTGGCTAGGCATGCTCATGCTAGTGAAGCTGCCCCTGTTACTCGGTGGCGAAGCAACTAAACAGGAAGTTAAGAGAAAAATCACCATGCAGCCGTTTCAGGAGCTTTAGAAGAAGCAGCTTCTAAGGGAAAGATAAACTCCTTCACCACATACAACACCCCGGGGTTCAGGAAAAACCAAAAAAGCATAATACCTGTATGTCCTCTTTAGTACTCCACAAACCTGGTTGTCATCTAATAAACTACTGCTGAATCAAACAAAATCCTTTCACTGCTTCTTGCTGTGCAACAGAACCTCAACTCCAAATCTGATTCTCTAGTTCTTACGTAGAATGATAGTTGATCTATTCACAATATAGAAACAATTAAATATCTTAGTGTTTTTATTGATTCTGAACTTACCTTTAAACGACACATTGATCATATAATTAAAAAAGTAAATTTTGGTCTTGGTGTTTTGTTTTGTTCATGACACCGTTTTTTCACTCAGTGTTAAAAAAAAAAGTTTATTTTACAAGCTATACTTCCTGTAATTGGTTGTGCCTACATTGTTTTTCAGAGTTCTTCAAAAACTGCTCTCTTTGGCAGCAGGGGAAAAGAAGATCAGACCAGAAAACCCACTGTTAAGGGATTGATTGATATTGTACACAAAATGTATGTTTCAGAGAAACTACCATTTATTCTCAAGGAACAAATGGGAACATTTTCCAGGATTTGGTCTGAATGGACTGAGTATGTGAAACTAGTCCATTCAGACAGGATCTAAACTTCAATAAATGCGATATGAAACCATCTTTTTAGATGGTGAGAAATTCAGTTCAATTCAATTCAATTCAATTCATTTATACTTTATTAATCCTTAGGGAGGGTTCCCTCAGGGAAATTAGCTTTCCAGCACATGCCATCAACACCAAATTGTAAAGTAAAAAAGTGCAAAAAAGTGCAAGTTATAAGAAAGGGAATAAAAATAAGCATAAAGAAATGCAATATAAGAAAAATATCAAAGACAATGGGTAAAAAAATAGTTGTGCTACAGTATACAGTATATGCATGTACATATACACATAATATTTCTTTCCTCAATTTTTCTTGGTTTGATACAGAAATGGAGTAAACCCCATTTATGTTGTTTCATTATTCTATTGTTCAAAAAGGCTGGAATAACTATGAGCATATTCTCAGCCTCAGTATAGGGCTGGCATTTGAATTGTATATTGCAACTGAAGTGGCAACTGCAATATTTGCTTTTCAAAATAAACAGAGAATTCCAACAAAAAAAAAAAAACTGCTCTCCCTCCCTTCAATGTAATATATAATAGACTGTAGATGTAGTATAGTTCTTTTTTCACACACCATTGCACCATTTTAAATACAATTAAGAGGTTCCCTCTAGATATAAGATGTCATTGTCACTGGTATCAATTTATTTTCAAGTGCAGACTATCCTTGCTGCCTGGAACAATATCTTGTCCTTTATGCATCAAGTCATTCCTGATCAGATTCTCCAAGGAGGATGGTGAAAAAGCTTTTACGTTCAGGCTCCTTCCGATTGGAATAGCTCACCTTTTTCATCTTTTTGTGCATATAAAAACGTTTTGCTTACTGTCCTTCAAACTGATTGCTTATGTTTTAACTGATGCCTCATGCTGCATTCAGGTGCTCCTCGGACGGTCAATTTATTCCCCGAGTTGTGGAGTCGTTCCAGCGTCGTGCTCAGGTGCTTCTGGAGTGACCAGGGTGTAGAACACGGGAGCTGATTGATGCTAGCTAATAGTGTTTTACCTAATGTAGCTCACTCTTCGAGTGCAGCAATCAATGCTGTATTGCTGATTATGTGTGAGCAAAAAAAGTGATGCGCCGCTTGTGCTTCTTGCTGTCATTGCGACGGCTACGTTACATCGGCCATGTTTCTGTCCAGGAATTCCTAATCATGTGGCGTCACGCAGTGAATCAGAGTCTTGCGGAGTTTTGGAATTGTTCTGATTTGAGCGTCTGTTTGCGAGAATTTTCCCTGCCGGACTTGATTTTTTTTTTCCCGTTGCTCCAATGCCACATAAATGCATCATCCAATATTCATAGTCTGTTCCATTCTTTACTGATTGTTTCTAACCCAAGGCTGTAAATAGTTTGTTTTGTCATTGCTGTGTATTGTATTATTTTGCTTTGCATTGTGACTATTTGTGTGGGACCCCTCAAAAACCATATGACATATGTCAAGGGCTTTATGCCAGTGTCATAAACTTCCAACAAATTTATACAAGTAAACAAACACACATGTGACTTTGTCCTGGAACTAATAAAGTTTAAAGAAAATGGCGTCAACCAGAAAAAATCTTCTTCATGTTTCGAGCAAAGCTCCATCAGCAACTGTGATGGAGACATGAACCAGTGATGTTAAACTGCATGAACAGTGAATGAAGAGAATATTAATATGCACAAGAAGTTGCATTCATGGTGCTCTGATTGGTCAGTTCACGGACATGAGGAGACACATCAGCACATGTTAAATCTGATCTGAAGACATCACTGTCTAGCAGCTTGCTAACATTTCTCATCACACAGGATTTGCCATGGTAGCTGTGCTACATGCTAATGTCACAGCTTATTTTCAGGTCAGTATGATCTCAAAATTGGTCGCTTTCTGTTTTTTCCATCTCTTCTTTTCTGGCCAATCAGAGAAGAGTATTCAAAGACCATGGTGGTATAAAACAATGTAATGGCCCTTCATCTGAAAGGAAAACATGAATCTGAAGACAGTGAAACATGAATTTCACTGTCTTCCGCTTATTCCGGTTATTCCGGGTCGCGGTCGTGCTGGAGCCGATCCCAGCTGGCAATGGGCAGCGGCGGGGTCCACCCTGGACGAGACGCCAGCTCATCGCAGGGCCACATGAAGGACAGACAACCACTCGCACGCACACCTACGGGCAATTTGGAGTAGCCAATTAACCTAAGCATGCTTTTAGGAGGTGGGAGGAAGAGAACCCACGCACGAACCTGCGACCTTCTTGCTATGAGGCAACGGTGCTAACCACCGCTCCACCGTGTCGCCCCAGTACTGATGATCACCTTGATTATTACAGGACTGTTATTGATGATGATCATCGTTATTCATTCTGTTCTTTATACAGTAAAGATGGTCGGAGACAATTGTAGACCATTTTCATCACTGTCTAGGACTAGATGGAATCTAGTCCTTTTATCGCCTACTCAAAGGTCCATGGATGCTCCTTCCCTCCACCCTCAACCAGACAAACAATATGACCTCCATGGTTGACTTAAACATGTAGAACGAAGTGAAAGAAGAGAGAATAAAAGTGGTAGCAGATAACCCACCTGCCTCGCTGGAGATGGCGATATAAGCTCGACTGATGATAAAGCGACAGTGAGCAGACATAAAGAGGGAGGAGCTTCACCTGTGTTGTAGTGCTTGGTACAGTAGCGAAGGTCCTTTTCCTCTTTGAGGATGAACTGAGGCAGCGTCAGACCGTCGGCCACCTGCACGGCGCCCTTCTCGTCCCACTCGAATATCAGGTCGTTCATGGTGTAGCCGACTAGACCAGAGAGAGCGGGACACCATTAGACGGTTGACTAGGTCTAACGGGTTCTAAAGGAGCCGAGAGGAGTCTAAGGGACCTGAAGGGCCAGCTCAAAACAAACCCAGCCAAGTTGTACACATGTGAATGAGAGGAGGATACAATTAATGTAAATGGAGACCGAACGAAAACTAAAGATTCACTTTTTCATCAGCTGCAGAGGAAGAATAAAGGAAAGAGGAACTGAATAAGAAAGTTAAATGAGTAAGAGATAAATCAAATAAAACATATGACAAATAAAGAAAAGACAGACTGAATGTGTGCATCATAATCATACATGATATCTGCCTGCATATATCACCCAACCAACAGCTCAGTGACTGACTGAATGACGCTCTGACTGTGTGTGCATGCAAGTGTGTGTGTACGTGTTTGATTGTATGTGTTTGTGTGTGTTTGAGTGTGTGGACTCACAGCTCTCCAACTGCATGATGCAGGTCTGGACATCCATGGGGAAGTTCTTCAAATCCATGGGACAGGCCAGCACCAGTGTAATTCTGCAAAAACAAATACGCACACACAGAAATACACACACGCACACACATGCACATGTGCGCACGCGCGCACACACACACACACACACACACACACACACACACACACACACACACACACACACACACACACCCCGCATCAGTTAGTGGTGAGCGATTGATGCTGGGTCAGGGTTGCAGTGCATCACTGACACACTGACTGAGAACCACTTTCATGACATCACACAAACACTGTGTTGGGCCCCGGTCCATACAAAATGGAGGACAAGGGCACATGGCTTCCTTTGCTCTCCAGACAAAGGAGAGCCATTACACTCAATCTCCCAGCATTCCTCAACCTTTCACACTTGGGTGTGAAAACCCCAACTCTGGCTTCCATTAGGTACTACATGGCCCGGACCTCTGAGGTAACCAGGCCATATATAAAGGAGAAGCAAATTTCTCCTCCCTCTCTCAGTACTCTGCTCTAAGCTCTCCAGGTCTTCCTCTCTGCTCCTCAGCTGCTGCTGCTACTTCTCTCCTCCATGAGGCCTGCACAAGGCAGAAGTTTCCACTGGACCGAGCCTTGGTAGCCACACGAGTGGCTATCAAAGGACAAGACCAGCACCGCTGGCATGACACAAGTCTGCCAGTTGAGTTTGTTGTGCATTGTAGAACCCCTATTTGGTTATGAGTGATATTATTATCAAAATTCAATAAAGCTTAATTAACAAACATTAATTAAAAACAGGGCACCACTGGGAAAACTCGGACAAATAACCAAACAGGTAGAATCAGTCTCAAATTGTGTTCATCTCAAAATATCAATATCTGGGGAATATTGGCATTTAAGACTGAACAAGAAGGAATAGAGGTCGGCACTGACGCTGTCAACCAGCTCATATCACAGTACACAAGCAAAACAAGAACAACTTATCTTTAAATTATAACAAGACTTATTACTAAATAAAATCAATCACAATTAACTTCATAAATATAAGAAATCCAGCTAATCACTATAACTACTTCAGGAACTACAGCAAACAGATACAACAGCAATCAACAACGTGTGTGTCTGTGTCTTTGCATGTGTGTGTGTGTGTGTGTGTGTGTGTGTGTGTCAACAAAATGGCGGCGTCGGCCGGAAAGAACAATGGGGTTAAACAAGATGGTGGCCCCAACACAATGAGAGGGGTTGCCGGATATGCAGAGGTACAGCAAAATGACCGCCACCACCGGAAAGGGGCTGGCCAGAAGTTGGAAGCTGACATCAAGATGGTGGACCCGGCCGAAAGCCGGGAGGCAGATGTCGCCACGAGAGTGGTCAGAAGTAGAAAGGCGGAATACGATAGCGATTAACCATTAGCGTGATTGATCAGAGAGAGAAGGTGGCTGAGCCAGGAGTTTGATTTACAAGCACTCAGGTATGTGTGGAATGTGCGTGAGTGGTTAGTCGGAAAAGAAAGAGAGAGACAAAGGAATGAACGAATTGATGAAGGAACGATCCCATCGACAGTCACCGGGAATAGAAAGTGTGCGAGTCTGGACCTTTAACTATCACAACAGGCACTGATCTCAACCCTAGGTGCGATGGGACGTGCAGGAAAAACACACAATAACACTTGTATACAATTCACAACGGACGCGGCGGTCCGCGTCACGTGACCGACGAACACGTTCATGACGTGATTCTAACTCAATGTCGGCCCAGAGCTACATCTTACTGGTACTTGGAGAGATCGTGTTGGCCAATCCTCAGTTGCTTTGACCTGGTGAAGCGGTGTCGGTGAGCGGCCTATGGCGGCGTCGGCCTATGGCGGCGTCGGCCTATGGCGGCGTCGGCCTATGGCGGCGTCGGCCTATGGCGGCGTCGGCCGTTGGCGGCGGGGTCCAGACCGGGGGCCTCATGTACAAAGACTTGCGTGGACTTTCTACTGAAATTTGGTATATGTTCCAATCCAGAAAAGCCGTACGTAAAAAAAAATCCAGATGTATGAAACCGGGCGTACTCCAAGCACATTTCCTTTGTACATCACAATTGAGGTGGAATTGAGCGCACATGTTGGAGTGCCGCACTCCTCCTTGACCACGCCTCCATATAAATATGCAAATTCATTTAAATATGCCTTGCGCGTGAGATTCATCTTTCTGCACAATCAAATTACTAAAAGAAGCCACGAGTAAGACTCCGAAAAAGATGAATTTCACAGAATGTGAGTTAGAGATGCTCTTCAGTGAAGTCGAGGTGCGTAAACGCGTACTTTTTGGTACGCTGTCCTCGGGCATTACCAATAAGCGCAAGAGGAGTGAAACGGAGAGCGTATCAGAGCAGTCAATGCCGTGGGGTCAGAGCAGCGCACACAAACTGAGTTAAAGAAGAAGTGGTTAGATATCAAGGTGGACGTGAAGTGGAGGACGGCCGCCCACCAACAAAGTGTGGCCAAAACAGGTGGGGTGAAGGAGTGGAGGAACTCACCCCGTTTGAGCAGAGAGTCACTGCTGTTGTGGGTGAACCTGCACTCTCAGGGGCGCTGGGAGCATCTGTGGGTGATTCAGAAAATGGGAAGGAAAAAAAAATTATATATATATCTATATCTATATATATAGATATATCTATATATATCTATAGATATAGATATATATATAGATATAGATATATATAGATATAATATTTGTGTAACTCAACAAATGCTTGTTAGAAAGCTCCAAATCTGCAGTTAAACCAGCAAAAAACAGCAAGTCACGAACTTGAACCACTGACTAGTAATGATGCTGTGGAGACACGATGAATTTTGGGGGTGCACATGCTCAGTGCACATCGGGGGGATTGATATTAGGCCAATTAAACAAATAAATCATTTATTCACCAAGAAGCCACCCGTGGCGCACCAGGCCAGCTTTAGTTCGTTCCCAACCATGCTGTTTGTGAGAATGAATGAATCGTGCATTGGACCAGGCCACCTCGCCACAATGTTTAATTCCATTTGCGCATCACATATGATCTGTACATCGATCGAATGAGAATGTTTCCTGTTAACATAAACAAATTCATCCTGTGATGGTACATTTATAGCAATGTGTGTACAGTCGATAGCTCCGATTACATTAGGAAACACTGCTCTCGCTGCAAATTGCACTTTAATGTTGGCCTGTTCATCTGCATTGTAGGGGAATTTGATATACCTGGCTGACATGTGGATAATTCCGGACTGTAACTACCGTACAGTTGGCATGGCTCAGCTCAGGTTGGCCTGGCACAGTCCCGATCGGTTGGCCAGCAACTTCTGGAATGCCCCTGTTGCTAGGAACCCCGGCGTGGTCGGCACCTGTACCGGTGCAGGCAGCGGGAGGCTCCTCACCTTGTCACTGTTTGCCAATTAATCCTCTCTTTCGCTAAGCACACGCTCACTTTGCACTGTGCCATCTGCAATATCTTCCAATAATGCCAAGCCTGCCATTGTTCTTAACCGTATTTTCTTCACCTCTTTCCGCATGCTTTGCTGTCCACTCATCTAATTGAAGACACGCGGATGTGTTAATTGTTCATTAGTGTGTCTCGAGTGTGCGGATAACTCCGAGGATAACATTATTGATAGTTTCCTGGCATCACCTCTGAGTGTCGCCAACCGGTCAATAGCTGTAGAAACTCACATACGCCAGCCATGAAGTTGGCGTGGAGCACCGCAAGTTTCCACGGTCATTTCACTCTTGATACATCTGAACGCTGGCATGGAAAAGGGTGTGCGCCACGTTTTTTGGCGTACACACCCTTTGTACATGAGGTCATCTGGTCATCTGCAATGTGTGCTGCAGGAACCTTTGTTCTGTTCATGACCATGTCCTTGTTCTTGTTCACGTTCACAATAATGTTGTTTACACCATGTTGCCAGTTCTGCAACCTCCCCTCTAGAGTGTGTGGTTATTTGTATCAAGGCACACGGTGTCCTCAGTGTTGTGTCACACACACCAACCTTGACATGGATGGAGCTGGGTCAGTGTGAGTGGAGCGAAAGGTCAGGGCTGAGCGCACATCCTTTTGATGAGCTTAGAGTGTCTGTATTTGACTAACTGGGATGGGGGCAGGTTGTCGGGACCTGCAGCCTTGCTTGGGCTGATACGGACGCAGCTCGCTTCACAGGTGAGAGTCCATTCCTCAGGCTATCCCGGGGTTTTCATAGCACTCTTGCCCTTTCATGCTTCAAAGCTCGCAAAGAATTTGAGGCAAATTTTGTTGGCTTGTGTGGAAGGGAGAGGTGTCTGTCATAGACCTGCGGTGGAGCTTTATCTGCTGTGATGGCCTGGATTCTCTGTCAAGGCACCGATTATTTCTGAAAAATGACTGATGATTTTCAGGAGGAATTGGCGTTTTGCTTTCCTGGTGCCACATGAAGGGTTTTGTCCCCTGCTGTCCTGAACACTGGGTTATCCCCTCCTCTGAAGGCATCATTCAGACCTTCAGCAGAAAGTGGACCTCACCTGTCATCCATGGTTTCCGATTGGAGTGCACGCCGATCATTTTCGTGACTGTTGCATCAATACGCTTGTTGATTTAACCCGTCAAAGTTTCAGTGTACTCCTGCAGGTCAGCGTGTTGGTTGTATGTGATAAATTCAAGGTCATGCTGTCTGGACCTAATCAGACTAGATGCTGAGGGTGAAAGAGCAGACACTTTCGCCTGACTTGCAAGAAGACAGTAAATGAAGTGTCCTCTGGAGAGCAGGAAATGGCACTCTTTATGTTCTTAGAAACAAAGTCAGTTTGCTACATTTTGTTTAGAGATACAGGACTGGTCAAGGACGAATCAAACAATCTAACACTTGCCTCGCTAATTTGCAATCAATCATTTCTTCAAGTGCTAATTACGACCCTGCCTCCACTTACCATACTAAGAGGCTTTTCAAGCTCAGTAGATAACTGACAGACAATGGTCATCAGGTAATGTAGTTTACCTGGGGTTTCGAGACTTTGAAATCTGGCCCATTCTGACTGATTAACTTTTTTGTATATTTATACTAGTATTTCTATGTCTCAGCTCTATCAATGTTTATTTCTATCAATTTTGGTCATTTGTCTCAGATCTATCAATATTTATATGTGACTGTAACCACGGATTATATCAGCAAAAATGTGCTTTGTTTTTCGGGGGAGAATGCTTCTGCAATGCCCAGGAAGAAAGTAATAAGCTGCCAGCCAGACAGTCCCTATGCTTCTAACAGGACAAGTTATTGATCAGCTGCAGGTGCGATATGAGAAGCTGGTTTATGGCTGGAAATTACCTCCTCCTTTTCCTTTTCCTGTCTCTCGTCTTCCTCCAGTCTCCCCGACTCCCTTGCTCCTCATGTCTTTCATGTCTGCTGTCTCAGATCGATAGAGAATCCTGGGGCATAGTCAGACTGGACTGAATTGTTGCAGCCCTTTTCTTTGCTTTCACACACCAAACCTACATAGTGACACACACACATAGAAACAATAAAAAAAAACCCACACAAACTCCTTCCGGACATGTGGTGGATATACAACGATAAAGTATGAATAAACATCAATAAAGAATAACTCAAAGTGACACACTTTTATTTATACATTCATTTCTATTCAGTTCCTGTCTTTTTCAAAGCTGAATTTCTTTCCACGTGTTATCTTAACCGTTAGTTTCTTTTAATCATGTCTGCTCCAATGACTGACTCAGTGTTTCATATTTCCCTCTTAGTTTAAGGAAGCAGAGAAGGGCCCTTTATATTTCAGAATAAATTGTTACTACATAAAAGCAGAACCAACTCTTTGCTTAATGTTACAACAGAGAGTTAAAGTAACAACTTGTACTTAACAAACAGGTAAAGGCATTAATGTTAACAATTATCTGTAAGGAGGAAATAAAGGGACAAACAACTGTGCTGTGGCGTGTGTGTGTGATTGTGTTTGTGTGTGTGTGTGGCCATGTGCTTGCAATAACTCACTCATAGGATTCAGGCAGGTCATGATATGCTGCGGTTTCGGTCTGAAACAGATCACCAGTATTGTCTGTGGTTTCTGACAGCTTGGGGATTTGATATCTAGATCTGGATGTGACAGGTATTGTCATGGGAACACGAGGGATCAACGTTGTCACACACATCTTTTTAGTGGCAACATAGTCCTTCTTTCTTGTATAACACTTTTGTTTGGTGAGAACTCTGTGGTTTTAGTCTTAAAACCCAAATGAATAAATATGTTTTGTGGACAAATTTTTGCAGATTCTATAGTAATATACTGTATATATATATATATATATATATATATATATATATATATATATATATATATATATATATATATATATGCTATCTTCACTGAAAAAAAACTATATTGACTTG
>CAAKHG010003214.1:0-10190 GCA_901007715.1 Dactylopterus volitans
CCGGCACCACCGAAGAACTAAATATGACGCTGCTTTGGTTGAAAAGATGTGCCTGTGTGTGTGTGTGTGTGTCACCATGTCTCCACTATGTTTGATCAGCTTCAAATATGGAAGCAAATCTTTGAATTTGTGTTTGTGAATGTTGCCTTAAGTCCCTCAAGAAGCTGCGAAACCAGAGCAGATAAAGATAAAGTCAGAGCCACCAACTGCAAAGCCAGAACCAGAGCCAGAAAAGTCCAAACCAGAAGACCAAAAACAAGAACCTCTTGTGACAAAACCAGAGCCTGTGGTGGTCTCCATACCTGAAACAGTGAGAGTACCAAAACCAGAACCAGCAGTGAAAAAACCTGAAGTGAGAGTACCTGAGCCTGAGGTGCCAAAACCACCAAAGGCCAAACCAGAACCTGTACCAAAGGAACCTCGAACAAAAGGTACATGGCATCTCTGGTTGAGGTGCAGCTCTAGACTCTCTCTTCTCTTCTTCTTAACTACAAACTTAAATGCATCATTGGATCTTTACACAAACCTCATAAATTTCGTCTGTAGTTTCATTTTAGTGGGTTTATCTAATTTATTAATGTCACAAAACTTTTGCTTTGAGCCATGAACCTTTGTAACATTGAGGCTCGCTCTCCTTCCTCCACTTGTTCTTGTGTCTTTTTTCGAGTTTTCTTTTTGAGTCAGTTTTTATCTTCTCGTGTCTGACAAACCTGTTATTTTAAAGTGCCAGACGCTCCCACAAAGAAGGAGCTTGTTGCACCTCCACCAGCAGCTGCAGTCCCGCAGAAGGTGGAGAGAGTGGAAGAAGAACCACAGAAGAAACCTGTGGCAGATAAAGGTACCTGGATCTCATTGGCTGATCCAAAGATCACCTCACTGAACCTAAATCTTAAACTCATCTTAAACTCTTTGGCTCCTGTGGTGGGTTTGTCTAACATCTAACCCTCAAAGAGTTACTGTGACGTTACCATGGAGCTGCATGTCCAGTTTGTCACGTCCACTGGAGGCTTCTATGTTTTGCACTCGATAGAGTGTTTTTGGTCCATGTTCAACAGCACTCTTCAACTTGAATTCATTGTAAGGCATCTAATGTGTGTCAATGGTGTTCTTTAAAGTTCCTCTGGAAGAAAAAATACCCAAACCTCCAAAAGCAGCCAAGAAACCAGAAGCTGCTGTTGTTCCTCCAAAAGAAGAGCCAGTGAAGAAGGAGAAAGGTACATTCACGTTTCTGATGGATCAAAGCCTCTGTTTGCTTTACTGTCTTCTGACTCTCTTTTAAGTTTTACGGTCTGTCTTAATGCACTGCAATTATATCATTTTCATGATGTAAAATATCAAGTCGAAGCTGCAACTTGCTGATTTCCATGAAACCCCAGTTCTAAGCCCACTAAAGTCATACTGTAGATTTTTTTTTTCTTTGCCCTTTTTTAAAATTATTTCTGTTATTCTTATTGCATTACCATCGGGGCAATGGTTGTTGATACTGACTGTGTAGTTAACTCCACAAATGCTGTCTCAAAACAATCTGGTTTAAAAGTTTCATTTGAGTGAAGTATTTCCTGCTGTCTTCAACACTTTTGTGCGTCAGCACATTCTTGGATTCTTTATAGTCATGTCTTGTGCATGTTCTTGTGTCAAACCCTCTTAAAGCTTTGAAGCCCACACCTAGACTTGTGCCTGAAGAGGTGTGTGAGCCCGAAAAAGTACCTCAGGAGGTGTTTGATGAGGTAGTGGTGGTGGAGACCGAACCTGAGAGGCTCCCAGATAAAATACCTGAAAAAGTGCCAGAGAGGAGGCCTCCGGAAAAGGCAGAGGTGAAAGAAAAGATTCCCGAGAAGGCACCTGCACCTGAGAAAAAAGTGGGAGAAATTGCCAAAGTGGTGCCTGAAAAAGTACCTGAGAAGGCACCATTAAAACCACCAGAGGAAAAAGTTCCAGAGAAGAGTGTAAAAGTTCCACAGAAAGTGGCTGAAAAGAAGATTACTGAAGAAAAGCCACCTGTAGAGGAAGTAAAACCTAAAAGTGTGCCGAAGACAGAGAGGATCTCTGTAGAAGAAAAGGTTCCGACTAAGACCGCTGAGAAGGTTTCTGAAGCAAAACCTAAACAGGTCGAGGACACTCTTCGTAAAGGTAGAACTGAGGCAGACCTCAACTCTTTCATTCTTTGTTACCTCTTAATGCATGTCAGCTGTCGGCAACAGTGCAGTCACAGGACTCATCAGCTCTGCAGCAGGTCACCATAGACTTGAAATGGACTCATTCCTTCTGTAGGGTACCACTTAAATTCCTGAAAAGGGCCGAAGGGGCTAGGGCCAATCACAGCTGAGCCACAGGCCAGAGGCAGGGTTCATGCAGACAGACAAATACTCTAGCCTACAGGCCATATGGAGTCTCCGGTTAACATGCCGGTGTTTGGTCATTCATTTTGCCTGGTTCCACCATGGCCTCAAAACAGGAAGGTTCTGGGTCCTTCATGCGCTTTTTCAGCCAAGCCAGTGCCAGTTCTGGTGCTTGGTTGGTGCTAGTTCTGGTTCAGAGTTGGTTCAACTTGCAGTGCTCCTAAGAACCACTAGACTTGAGAGCCACCATAGAGTCATTTCATGACTTTATTGTGTACGTTTTACGTCACCATAGACGTCGTACCTGTCATGGCGTTGACTTTAATGTTTGCATTAGAAACTGCAGCATTGAGATGCACCCTGGGACGTGAGTTAAAACCAAAAACCTTTCACAGCAGAATGATGATGAGTTCATGCTCAGAGTAGCTTTAAAAACTCTTAACAGCTGTCATTGTACCTTTCAAACAACCCTGAGTCAAACAATCGACTGGACAATCATAATGTAAATAATTCTTTTGAATCTGCAGTACGTTCATGTAAAAGCGTTTTATTGGCCAGTCGTACTAATGTTGTACAAAACCTCTCTAAATGAAACCAGACTGAACTGTTGCCATCCCTTCGCAGGGTTTCGTAACATCCTAATGACTGCTGTGTTTTGTGTTGTTTAATGTTTGCTGGTTATTTCTTTATGTTTGTTTGTTAACTTTAAATTCTCTTCTTTTGAAATGACCTTCTACAAACACACCATCTTGGATTAAAAACTAATTCATACTTTAAAAGAAATTGAGCCAAAGAAGACTTTGCCCTCAGAGGTCGAGCAAGAGAAAAAAGTTTCTCCTCCGGAAAAAGGTACCAACCATCTGAGAACATGATGGAGTACTTTAACCACATCTTAAATGTTAATACACGGGTGGATTTTCACCTCAAGCATTAGCCCTTTAATCTCTGCGCTCTCTTGCTAACACTGATGCTTGTGTTTGTGTTTTGTTGTTACCTCTTGGCGCCGCCACATGACGCCTCTTCTTCAACATCTCTTAAAACTTTAGCAGCTGTGGGTCTTGTCAAGACTGAGCAGAGGGCAGAAGCTCAGAAGATAACGGAGGCCTATGATGTGATTGAGAGAGCATCTCCCCGGGAGGAGGTGTGGCAACACAAGGCCGTGGTGGAAGAACACGCCGAAGTGTCGTACGAGGGTGAAGTGGGCGAGATCACCGTGCCGTTATCAGAGATCGATGTCTTGAGTGTGACAGAGCAGCCACGACAAAAAGATAGAAAATCTGAACTGACAGGCAGGATATCCGTCACTGACTCTTTAAAGAGAAAAGAAACAAAGGTGACCCGACAAAAAATCGTCTCGCAAACAAAAGAAATCGTCAGTGTTGAGGAAATGGAATCTGAGACAGTCGGGGCTGGTAAACCCGCGAGAGAGAGAACTGAAGAGGACGCTTTTGTGAGGACGATTGAGTTGCCAACAGAAGACGTTCCAGATGAGAGGAGAGACACCACAACAGTCAGACACGTGCCAGACCAGACGCAGGTCACTAAACGAGAGAGAGACATGCACATTAGAACTGAAAGCAAAGTGAAAACAGTACAAGGGAAGGAGGGAACTGTAGCCCAAGAGGCGGAGCAAAGCAAACCTCCTGCAACTTTCATCAGCACACAAGCGAGAAAAGAAATTCATGTACAGAAGGTCATCCATGAGGATACGATTGTTTGCGACACAGAGATAATAGCAACTGTTCCAGCAGAGGAATACAGCAGAACTGAGGGAACCACAGAAATTAAATTGAGAGAGGTCAAAGTTGAAGACAAGCCAACAAAGGTTTTAGCAGTTATAGACACAAAGAGGCAGCAAGAATCTGAAATTAAAACATCAGTCATTCTTACCTCCCAAAAAGATGCGAGTGCAGCACCAGTGAAAGTAAAGAAGCAGGAGGTGAAGATTGAGCCTGAAAAGGAAAGCTTAGTGGGGAAAGTAGAAGTGACCTCAAAATCTAAGACTGAAGAGAAACCGAAAGAGTCAGTGATGGATATCAAGCCGAAAAAGCAGGAAGTGGTTGAGCAGATCACAAGAATTGAGCCCAAATACAAGGATGAACCCAAAGAAGTTCCTCCTCAGAGAGGCGATCTTGAAAAGGGACATGAAGAAAGCAGTCTTAAAACCGAAGACGCAGTTCAGATAAAACCTTTGACTCCCTCGAAACCAGAAGAGAAGAAAAGGACTGCCACCAGAGCAGCTTCTCGAGGTACACAGAGCGAAACTAACATCATCTTCATCTTTAACTCTTCCACATGACTCCATGTGTTTTTGCAGTTAACCAGCAGGGGTCACCGTTTCACCTCCATCACGTCACACCCTCTTGTTCATTGTGTTCCTCAGTGTTGTGGCACTTCGTATCTTTTTGAAATGGCTCTTTTTTTAATCCCTAAGCGGTTTGACTTTTTATACACTTACATATTAATATCTTGCGTTAAATATAACTGATTATTCTTTAAAGACACCAAGGCCGAGAAGAAACCCACAACTGCTGCCCCGTCTCCTGAAACACAAGTTGAGATGAAAGGAAAACTACCCGAGAGAGGTACAACAGTATGACGACGCAGCACCGGTTGATGATCAGCTCATGTGACTTATGATGATCCGGTTTTGTCTGGTTTAACAGTAACAAATGCTTGTGTCTGTGTTGTCGTTTTTCTAATCTCTTGGCACCGCCACATGGTGCTTTCTCTTCACAACTCTTAAAAAAATCTTCCGTCAGAGAAAAGAGCAGAAACGCAGAAGATTCTGAGCGATTTTCTGTCAGAGAAAAAATCGACAGCTGATATGGAGGCGGCCAGAGAAGAAGAGGTTGCTGAAGAAAACTACAACAAAGAAGTTGTTGGCAAAGACATTCATTCTCTGGTGCAGAAAGAGATCTCGTGCATGGATAAAGCACCAGAGATGAGTCCTGAGAGATCTGTTACTAATGGTTCGACGACACAGGGCCTTGAATTAAGAACTGTACCAAAGGTGAAGCATAAAAAAGCATTTAAAGATGCTCAAACAGAACATGTTCCACACACAGTTGAAGCAATTCAGTCAGGTATATGTGAAAGTACTGCAAAGACAGAAGTCGAAAAGAAAAAAATTTATTCTTTAAAAAAGAAAACCTTAGACAGGAAGCCAGCCATAAAGCAACATAGTGACTCTGACTTGGACCTCACTCATAAAGAATTACTGGGAGAAGAAATTCCTATCAGCAGAGAACCTAAAATTACATCACAAGGTAGGTCTCTAAAGAAAGACATGGGCCTAAAAGTTCAGCAGCAGACGGCAGTTGAAAGTGAAGATCAGTTATTAAAGACCATCATTAAAGACAAACATGTCAGCCCAAAAGAAAAGAGCACGCTGAAGCAGGAGCAGATAAAAGCACAGCGCTCACCAACACTGGGAGAACATGATGCACCAGGCCGCCGTGCAACTAAAGTCCAGACAAAGATGATGGCAGCTGAAGACGAACACACACCTCATCCAACTGAGGAGCAAAAGATAACAGGCAAAGTTCAAATACCTAAAACTGAAACACTTACTGAGACGTTTTTGTTAGAAGACGTGTCACTGAAAGAAAAGATAAGAATGAAAGATGAAGCTATTACAGGAAAAACTGACACAGAAGGGCAGAAAACAATGTTTAAGCAAGTATTAAGAATTCCCTCAACTGATGACAAAGACAGGCCAGACCCACGTTTGCAAAAACTGATCAAACCCCACAAAATCTTCACGGAACAAGAACAGCTAAAAGTCAGAGCAGGGAAAGATGAGATATCTAAGGTTAGTCCTCTTAAAGAGATTAAAGTGTCACAGGAACAAATCAAGCGAGGGTTTTCAGTTACTCCCACGATGCAGGTAAGTGATAAAGAATTGAATGAAAGTCCTGAAAAACACACAGAAATCAAAGAAGCTGAAGCTGAGGCAGATGGTGTTCCTCAGAAGACGTCAGTGTCACAAGAGGAGAGAGAGGAAACGATAAATGCTAAAACTGAGATGGTGTCTGGAGAGCAAATCCCAATAGAGTTTGTCAAGACATCAAAAACCTCCAAACCACAACTGCAAAGAAAAGTCTCCGAGGCATCAGATGTCTTGGTCGAGCGAGATGCTGCAGAAAAGATTGGTAGAATGCAAAAATCCAGAAAGCAGGGAAAAGCTAAGCCTGAACCTAGTTCCTCTAAGAAAGGGACACCAAAGATGGAGAAACTGCAAAAGCAGCGAAATGCTGAAGAAAACATGGATGGAACTCTCCCACCTCTGTTTGTTCCAGCTGCAGACAAAAAAACCCAGTCAAGTCCCACTGATAAGAAGGAGGCAAAACAAGAAGAAGGGCAGCTGCAGAGGGTGGCTGCCGCTGAGGAAGGTCGACCTGAGGAAGCAGCCAGTGAGGAAACATCAGCAGCAGTTCCTCGTAAAAAGGATGTTTGCCAAAAAGATGAAAATGTACCAAAGACTCCAGACACGCCCGTCATGGAAGAGTCAGCTGAAAACCTGGAGGTGAAAGATGAAGAGCAGACCACTGCATGTGCTGATGAGGTCAAAGAGGTTGCTTCCAGCAGAGAAAAAGATGTTACAATCGAGGGAATCCAGCCAAATGCTTTATGTGAAACAAACCAGGTTGAAAAGGTTGAAAAGAAAAGATGGGAGCAACTTGGCATCACGGCCTCAGAGACAAATGACCCCAAAGAACCTTTCTCAGATGTTTTGTCTTTGACAGAGGATGTCGCTCTAGAGAAACGTGCTGAACCTCCACAAGATGCAGAAGAGAAACAGAAAACACTGAGCAAGATGAGAGGCAGGTCAGCGAAGGAAGTCGAAATCCAGTCAGAGGGAAGCGCAAAGAAAGACAAACACGCACCGAGTGAAGAGAAGAAAACGAGACCGAAACCAGCTGAGACACGGCTGGTGAAAGCAGTATTATCAGGGAGGAAACCTGAAGGAAAAGACAGAGATCCAAAATCAGGGGGAATGGACCAGATTAAACATGAAGCAGCTCTGCAGGACTCTAAACGGATCCAGTCCAGGACAGTCACACTCAAAGATGAACGCCGAAGCATGACTCCAGCTGACGTAACGGAAGCCGAGCAGGAGCAGGCGGAGAGGACGTGTTTGCCTGCGCCGGTGATGGCGGCCGCATCAAAGTCTTGGATAGTTACAGACGGCGACGTTAAACCAGACATGCTACAGAGATTTCTTAGTCCAGGTGAGCCAGTTAAAGACACTGAATCAAGACAAGAGGACACTCACCATGAAGTTTCTCTCAAGAGTGGAATAGCTGGCAAGTTAGTAAACGTAAATGAGCTGACTGAGGATGAGTCCATGATTGGAAGCCTGACAGATTTACAGGACAAACAGGAGGTTACAGATAAAGACAGTTCAGCTCCGTTAGGGGAAGCGACAAGTAAATATGATGCTGACAAAACTAGAGAGAAGCAAAAGACGGACAGGGCAACTGACCTAAATACTCAGACATTGAGAGCCAAAGCTGACAAATTTGTCACAGACGATTCGCAGAGACATCAGAAGGATAAATATGATGGAGCACCTCCAAAGAAACCATGCTCCCTCACAGATCCTGGACACGTTCCAGTTGAAGGCGTTCCACCCAGAACCAGCACAGATGAGGCTGACCTGCTCAGTGTTAGAAAGTCCTCTGAAACACTTTTAATGGATGTTGCATTTGAGAAACCTCTGATTGTCAAAGAAGGAGAAAGTGTATCTGACAGGCTTGTAAAAAATGATGAATCAAGTAAAAATGAGGCTTTTAAGTCGGAGGAGTCGTTTTTTCCAAAAGTGAACAGAGAGAAGTTACATCAAACTGAACAGCCAGTTCAAGAAAGTAAGTCAAAGGGCGCAATATTTGTAGACCAAACTAACAAAGTAACAGTGGTTGGAAGGTGTAAGCCAGACTCAGACTTGTTGCATGATGCTCCTGTTGGTGACTCTCCAGCGGAGCTTCAGAACCAGATTTTGTACGAAAGTAACAAATCAGAATTTGCAGTTATAGAAGTGAAGTCAAAGATGGTCGCAGGCACAGATGAGATAGGAAAAGCCAGGCAGGAACACATTCGCAAAACTGCAGCAACTGAGGTGACCTCTCAAGGTTTCATGTTAGAGAGTGGCCTGCCTGATGGAGATACTAAAAAGCAAATACTTAGAGGTAGGACCACAAGAAAACAGGAGATTTGTGAAACTGCACCTGCTGAAGGACACTTATTAGATGAAGATACTAAGCTCTCAACAGCTACTGTTGAGGACCAAACTGTCAAAGTTACTTCAATGGAGGGAAGACAGGAATCAGACGAAAGAAAACAAACGAAACAAGAGGCACTCATCGCACCCACAAAAAGAAACAAGGAGATGCATCCATCTCAAATGATTGATGATGAAAATTATAAACCCGCTGATTATGATTCGAGGCCCGTAGTCGGAGAATATTTGGTAACAGATAAACCTCAGACGAAGACAATTGAGCACAAGACTGCTGATTTTAAAGCAGTCTCTCCTGGAGTGTTTCTGGAGGAAAGGGGAGTTGCCACTAAGAAGCGGGAATCAGACGTCTCTTGTCCAGAGGCAGATGTCGGCGCTGCCTCCCCCCAGGAAGCTGAAAACATGAGAAGAAAGAAGGGAGGAGCTCAGATGCTTTGGTCCGCTGTAGAAACAAGGGGTTTGTCTTTGGAAGCAGAAGGAAAGGAAGAATTCTCCAGAGGTACAGAGAGAAAAATGATGTGTGTCACCCAGCACATGTTTTGATCTGAGCACCCAGCGTTGCTGTGCACCTCTTCGTTCCTGTTCCATACCTCCTCCTCCTCATGCTTTCAAGGGGAGATCCATGTCATATCACCCATTTTGTCTGGGCACAACATGTGTTTTGGTTCTCTGTGACGAAGTTATCGCGCTGTCGAATGAGACAGCCTCTTGTGTTTTTTACCACTTGACGTCTAAACCACCTCAGTTTCATGCTGGATGTTGGGGTTTCTAATTCTACGTTTGGTGTGTTTCACTGTGCCGGTGTGCGTGGAGAGAAAATGTTATTTTCCAAAGAAAATTCTTTGAAAAACACATTAACCTCTTCAAACTCTGTCTTCCAACTGTGTCTGTTTTCATGTCAGGTCTTATTTTGTGTTGGATTCGTCCTTGCATGCCTCAGTGCTCGTCCCTTCAGTCTTATTCAGCTTCTGATTGTCATATTATTTTATTCTAAAGTTCCAGCCAAGGAGAGGGAGACGCCATTAGAACCCAAGGAACCACTGGTAAAGCCAGTCCCTCCAAAAGAAGGTACCTAACCTCTCTTTTCTATATGTTTTAGTCCATGTGTTTTTCCTCTGTAGCAGTTCTTAAGGCATTCGTCAAAGAATGTCACTCTTGACCAAACTTGAATCTTTGAGATCTTATCCTGGGGAGAAAAAAAAACCCTTACATATGGTACATGTTAGCAACAAGAATAACCAACTGTTTGGTGGTAAGCTCTCCAAGATAGCTTGTGGTGTGTATGCAAAGCTCTCCCTTGACTCCCTTTGTACCTCTTACTTGAAGAGAGCAAACAACAGGCTGCTGTGAAAGTTCAAGACACTGAGAAAAAGCCCGAAGACAAAGAAAAAATCAAGAAGCTGGAGAAAAGAGTGACTCCACCAGAAACCAAGCCAGGTATTCAAAGAAGAATTCTTAAAGAGCTGATGCCCACAATGTGTCGGTTTAAAAAATATATGCTTTAGTAATACTTTGCCACTTTAATTTCCTCTTCTTTTATAATTGAAGTGACCAAGCCTGTCATTAAGGCTGAAGAACCAACAAAGGTCTTTGTGGAAGAAGAAAAACCA
>CAAKHG010003220.1:32789-46566 GCA_901007715.1 Dactylopterus volitans
GATGACCCTGGTGGGTTAAGACTGTCCCTTGGAAACTGAGTGTATCCAGTATTTTTTATTACAAAGACACACACACACACACACACACACACACACACACACACACACACACACACACACACGCACACGCTCCTGTGTCACAGATGGCATCATCTGGATTGAGGGAGGGAGCAGTGTAACCCAGATATGGAGGCTTAAATCTTTATAAGTAGCACACCATTAAAGTATAACTCGTACGGGGGGGGTATTGCTTGTTTGTTTAATCTGTCGATCGCGGGTTTTAAAAGTCGGGTTCACTCCCTGTTTTTGTGAGAGAGCAGCCTCACTCAGAGTCGAGGGGAAATTTTTAATAGTGCAAGCAAACTTTGGCGATCGTCACGTTTCCCGAACAGATGTTACCAGGGCAGCACATGCAGAAGGAAAGCGGAAGGAGGTTGACTACGACATTAGGTTGAAATAAGAAGCATGTAAGTGTGCAACACACAATGTCTGGTACGGTTTTGGAGATGTGCGCAGCTGCTGCTCCTGTAGCAACAACGAGGGCGCCGGTCCAGTTATGTGTTGTTACCTGTTGTTGTGAAGAACCGAACTGAGGCCCTTCAAAGTGCTGATGCCACAATTAAAGAAATAGTTAGACATTCGTAAGACACATGTGTTTTCATTCTTATTCACTCTCTTGTCGTTAGTGAGATGAGAAGATAGATGAGACTTTCAAGTCTTTACACCAGCTTTGATGTTGGAGCCAGCAGACTGATATCTTGGGACAGCATGGAGACAGCCGGGGGTGGACGGCCCTGGATGAACCACTACACCTAGCCAGGAAATAGACCACCCCTCCTCGCCCTCCTCCATGAAAACTGCAAGTTATCATTTTTGTGCGTAGTTTTTCATGTGTCAGCTTCACTTTTGTTTCCCCTCTATTTTGCTATTTTTGGGCAGGCCTCACTGCCCTCTGAAGCTTAAAATTTAGCATAAAGGCATGGGAGCAGGATCAGGATGCTTTTCCGAACTCTGACAAAAAAAAAAAAAAGCAAAGAAGTGTATTTCCCCAAATCATAAAATGGCTCTGTTGCACAAAGGGGCCTGACATTGCGCATGTAATCAGTCTTAAAATCAGTATAAAAGAGACAGTGAGCTGAATGGAGAGGAAAAATATAAAGGGCTCGGGGCTTTTTAGTGTGTGATTTGCTGTCTTGCAGGATGTTTTTTATGTGAGGGGTAACGCATTCATGCTAAGCCCGGGAGGAATGCATGTTGCTGAGGGGGTCTTCCATGTTTTAGACCGTGCCCATAATCTCTTGGCCAGCTCAGAAGTATTAACCTCAATACAATACTTACCCTCCCATTACCGCCATTATTGACCCGGCAGGTTTCACACAATGCCGTCGGCCGGCTGTACACCGGCCCAAACACCCGCACCTCTATCATCCATTACACAATGACACACAAACTGCCTCCCATCAGATATTTGTCCTATTATGGCTTTCTAGTCCTGCTATTGATTACTGCCAGTGCTTTGCCAGTTATTACCCAGTGATAGTCAGTGACACACGCACACACGCACACACGCACACACGCGCGCACGCACACACACTCCATGGACACTCAGTATTCTTCATTTCCCTTGGAAGCAGCTTTCCAAAAGTAACCTCACAGCTCACCACTGAAGCTACTTGATGTTTGTTTCCACTTGTATTGATTTGAAATGTGAGAATGCAGGATGAAGCATGATCTATGTGCTGAACTCAAAGTTAAGCTTTATTGGCCCACAGCGCTTCGATTTGGCCAGAAAAGCCCTCTAATGCGCGCCGCTGGTCTTAATGGAGAAGCAATACTCTTCCACTTTAAACACATTTAACTAAAAAAAAAAGGGGATCTGAAATGACATAATGCTGAACGTTTATAAATTTTATACATGGTCATCAAATGTTTAACAACAATACTTTTGATTGTGACATTTGTGCCTTTTTCATTTGGTGCCATCTGTTGGTTATTGTTAGTAACTTAAGTGAAAGATCAGAAAATTTAAGGGGTTAAAATGTCTTTACTTTTCTGAGAGGATATGAAGAATTTCTGGATATATTATTTTCTTGAACCGTGGTTCATCGCATAATTTGTATTTTTGGTAAAAATATGTTTGATCTGCTTTACTTTTTAATAATATTAACTAATTTGAACATGCAGTACGTGATGTGAGGCTTGTACAAAGACAGTCGTACCAAGCAAATATTTTTTTTCTTTTGACACAGATCCTGCTGATCAGCTAAGTGAGCGATGAGGACGACGTTGAGGGCGAGCACGTATGCAACTGCAGATACCTGGACACCGAACCCTGGTGAGAGACCACAGAGATGAATAATCAGTAGTTCCACACACTTAGTAAGACACCATTTACAGATAGTAAAGCGCCCTGGTAGGTTAAGACAGATGCCAGGCAACTGCAATATACTGTATGTGGTCTGATAATAGAGGGGGACTGTGTCAGGGGCTGTGATGATATTATCCATAGCACTTTTAAGAGTTCCCATCTATATGGTATTAGGGTTTAAGCTCATCATAAAAGTTAATTCTTTACCTAAAATAAATGTTGTTTGAATAGAATAGATTTTTGAGAGCTTCTTCGAGAGCTTTTAACCACAACATGTGTGTCATTGGGTTGTTTATTTGTTTAGGCATCATTAGAATTAGAGTCATTAAAATATATAGATTAAACACACAGGCATTGCTGTCAAAAATGCAAATTCAGACCAATTTTCAGATTATAATCATTTTGTATGCTCATAGTCAACTTAACAAAACCACTTGTGTTTTGCCGAAGCAAATCATCACAATTGACCATATCTCGTCATTATGAAGCTATCATCAAGTAATTATCCATCGGTTTTCCACTCGCCTTGTTTACAATGGGCCTTTACAAAACACAAAACCTTAAATTTTCCCATAGCAGAGCTTTGCACATCACACGACAGTGGGAAAAATAATCAGCCGGAGCTTAAGGGCTGTATCAAAAGCCTCACAGTCCTTCAGCAGCCGCCTTTAGAGGGGGTGACTCTTAGAATGCCTCAGCTTGTTTGTCTCATGGTTTAAGTGGTGCACATAGCCATGGAAAGATCATTAAATCACTGTTTTACCACTTGGCTTAATCCTCACAACAAAAGGGAAGATACAAAAAAAAAAAGAAAAAAAGAAAACGGCGAAGAAGAAAAAAAAAAATGGTGGGTGAGATTAAGTAGAAACTTGATGGATCCAAACTGACGGCTCTGTTTCCCAGCGTTGCTAAGGGGAGTTAAGAATCTTGATTCCACCTCTCCCAGGCTGAAGAGTGGCTGCTGATCGGACATTCGCTGTTACCCCTGCAGTGGCCAGCCGCGCTTGTAGTGTCCGCCGCTGTGGCCATCTGCCGGATTACCCAGCAGGATATATTTTTATAGAGAGCATCCTATTCATATCCTGCCTGCAAAGGTTTACATTAAGGTTGAACTCGGGTGCACTTACAATGGCAGATGAAGTAAGCTCTATCCTTCTTACAGCACCCCTCCCCATCTTCTCACTGTTTGGGGGACTGATAGCAGTGGGTTGAAAGGGACTGCTTTACCATGGCATGAAAGAGGATCTCATGCAATGCCACTGTCTGCTGCTGATTTTGTTTCAGGCGCTGACAATAAAGTGGTGCCCAGCATGGAAAAAAAAACAAAACAAAAAAACCCAAAAAAAAAACATTTGTACGTGCCAAGTGTGATTGTTTCTTCTAATAAGCATCAACAGGCCAACTTCTCTGTGTTACCATACAGGTGAACTCATTCCTGGGAAAATGTTTTTTTCTTTCTCCGCCTTGTAGGCGCGATGGCGTCCCCCTTTTTCCTCGGCCTAACGGGATTAGTCGTGCCAGTGCTACCCCGGCTGTCACGGTACTGTCTACTTCCCATCTCTCTTCTGGGCCTCTAATGTGATTAACCCATTCCCTGTGGTCCAAATGGTTCTGGAGGGTGTGTAGGGGAGGGGAGGGAGTGGGGGGCACCTCCTTGGCATGTTCCTCCCCATGCCTAACTCGCCATCATTGCCACCTTTGTCAGGAAGGAAGGACTGAGGTCGAAGGTCTTTTAGTGACTGTGGAACAAATTCATGCAATCTGACACTTATAACTGAGATTCTAACATTTTCAAGCCGGCAGTTATGGGCCGTTTCAACTTCACTCCATCTCCAAATCTTTTATAGCGTCCACAAATCTTGCGCCACCACGGGCCACATCTCACTTGCCCTCTCGCAACCCTATTCAAGCCAACCTTCATGGAAATCTCTTCAGGCTGATTTGTATTGTGGCTTTCGCTTTCACACGTATGGCAGCACTGAATATTTACTGCTTGCTTAAGTG
Source organism: Dactylopterus volitans (assembly GCA_901007715.1). Classification (NCBI taxonomy): domain Eukaryota; kingdom Metazoa; phylum Chordata; class Actinopteri; order Syngnathiformes; family Dactylopteridae; genus Dactylopterus; species Dactylopterus volitans. The sequence goes on from CAAKHG010003220.1 coordinate 37,162, forward strand.
GGGACGATAATGATCGCCGACGCCCATCATCTTGTCAAATGTCAGCGCTGAGGGGGCTTTGCCTGTTTAACACATGTCACGCTCATTTTCGACTCATCTCTCGCGAGCCGTCTTCGGGGCATCTGTTGCGCGCGGAGGACCACATGCCCTCAGCACCGCGGGGCTGCGTTTTAAAAAGCCGCAGATGAAATCCCCTTTATGCTGGCAAACACATAATGATTTAGCTATGACGGCTGGAGCGACTGCAGCTTTCTTTGAAACATAGAAAAAAGAAATTCCCTGAAATATGAATATTGACCGTCACTTTGTTAACATAGGTATCAAAAAATATTTACTCAAATGCCATATTTTCCTAAAACGGAAAAAATCACTTATCCTGAAAAAAAAAAGTTTCGGATGTTAAGTTTGTGGAAACCATTTAAATTTCACTCACAGTGAAAGAACCTCGGTCGCATTTAACCCGCACAGACAATAAAAGTGTGTTGTGTTTTTGGGGGGGATCCCGGACCAATTTTCCTCGCGCCCGGCGGCCATGTGCGAGCCAGGAGAAACCTAAACCGCACCGAGGCTCATTCCGCGCCCGGCAGCGCTTCACGTGACCGCACAGCATCGGTCAGGCGACAGCACGGAGAATTAGGAGCCTTAATTAAGATTTTTTACAACTCTGCATGTGCTGTTCATATGCGAGACAACAGGCTTGAATGGGGCGGGGCGGGATGGCTCCTTAAACAGCTGCCTGCCCCGAAACAAACCCTGAAGTTAACATGGTCCACACAATGACGCAATGTGTGTCACCGCAAGGACCCCAGAAGGTCCAGAAGACGGGTTGTGTGTCAGGAAAAACAGTCGGTATGAGCATATTTCTATGTTAGGTAGATGTATTTATATTTTAGACATTAGTGAGAGGGCAAAGAGAAAAACAATTCAACATTGTGGCTGAAAGACAATGGCATGCATTAGGGGGTAGAGCCCCTTGTGTGGAGATTTGGTGGGTTTCCAATCCTGATATCTAACCCAGCACCATGTAATGGAAGCTGACACTTATTGTATTAGTAGGGGCTAATGATTGTCTAACAGCCTGTGTGACTGTGTGCGTCGGGGAATCTCATCGTGTGTGCTGGGTGGCAGGAAAAAAACCGGGGGGGAAAAAAAAAAAAAAAAAAAAAAACCCCACCAGCACCATCACGGCAGATCTCAGGAGGCACGTGAGCCTCGGGAGAGTTCACTTAGTTCAGGCTAATAGAGATATGAGGAGGAGTAAATGAGCAGACAGCTGAGTTCTTGCTCCCGACTCAGATTACTTTGGCCAGGTGATCTTAAACTGCGCCATTAAACACGCTGCAGTTGATAAATATGCCAATTTAAGAAGTCTGAAGCGGCAAACTGTGGAAACATCCAGAACCCAAATCATTACCTCATGTCTAAGAACCTTTAACAAATGACATACCCCAAATGACATGCACCCCCGCCCCCTCGTCCTCACACACACACACGCACACGCACACCGCCCAAGGCAACACCCAAAGACAAAAGAAGTCACACTATTCTCCGGTGTGTTTTAGCATGTTGCCAATAAAAGCACCATTAAAGCAAGTCTTACTCATAAAAACAAAGTGGCTTACACACAGCTAACTGACTGTTATCTTTTGTTCGAGTGTCATAAATCACCGCCACATCTTTGCTTGTCATGTGCGCCTCTGCTCCTCTTACGTCTTCCATGACATGATAGAGCAGGAGCCACAGATCTCTATCTGTGTGTTGTCCTTTATTGCTGTCTGATGTTCTTTAATGTGAATTTTTTTTTTTTGCAAATTACTGATGTAACACCTTGAACTTACGATAGGTCAGCAGAAGAGATCAGTTTGGCCAGTTCTCTGACAAAAGACTTTTGCCCAGAGGCAACATAATGTTCATGTTGTTTAAAAACTTCCAAGAATCCTGGTGTTTATCTAAAATGTTTGATATTAAAATGAGTTTGGAGTGATGGAGAGAAGTGATGCACAAACCCTCGCAAAAAAAAAACTGCAGTACTACTTCCCCGCCACAAGGTGGATATCTAACTAATGAAATGGCATCATTACACCATGGATATTCGTCTGTATTGTACCATCACATCTGCTCTGCTGCAATAGCTGTCGATGAGCGCATGGATGTATTCGTTCTTCCATTTTCTTAAGATGTAGCTGTGGCGTCTGCTGTTATTATTCTGCTTGAAGAAGGCACATGCGTTTGAGTTACAGCCAAAACACTAAGTTGTCTTTTTTTTTTTTTTTTACACATTAAGAGAAATCTGCAGAAATCCACTAAAGTTATTTTGCAACACAAGGCTCAAAAACAGTCCGGTCAACATATATACCATCATGTCACATCTGCCCAGCAGCAGTTTGAGGGTTTCAGTGCATGGCTCCAAAAGCTATGTGATAATAGTTGCTGCAGGTGGGAAAAAAATGTGTGTACCTCTCCTGGAGGGGACACACGGCCTGCCGCTCAACTCTCACCCTATACAAGCCCTTAAACATGGCCTCCATTATCTGCTCTGGCATGTAGTGTTTACGTGTGACTGAGTTGTTGTGGCACCGGAATCTGCTATAATGAGGTGAAAGTCGGAAAATGCAATACGTCCAGGGCAGGTGGGCTTGGAGGCCTTCCCTTTTCACACGCTGTCCTCTGCTTTGTCTGTATCTTTGCCGAGTTCAGGCCCGCCAGCCCCTGCGCCCTTTTTAAATATGTGATAATGAAAATGTCATGAAAATTTGAAAACGAGCGCCTGATGGGACTGTTAAACGCTTAACTTAGGTCACATCATCGGCGCACTGTCCCGTCGCGGGTGAAGCCAAATGCCGGCGACACAGGACATATTCATGTTCATTAGTGTAAATGCCCAAGGATCCACATTGCTTGCTCATACAGCCAAAACATGACATTTTCTACACCAAATATTTTTTTTTTTATAGACTGATTGTGTTGATAATGTGGTGAAATGAACAAGTTGTGGAGGCTGCGTTAAGAATTTGTTTACAAAACCGAGCACAGACCAAGTGCAGAACAACACAGTACAAGATAAGATAAGATGAGATAAGAGGATAAAGCAAGGTCTAATAAGCTAAATAAGTTTATAAAGATTTTAACTGCTGTCTTGAAATCTTGTGTTTAAAACGGTGATTTAAGTAATATAATCATAGAGAGTTTGGCCAACCATAAAGTAATTTTAGGTAGATGCTTCCATGCACCACCCTTGTGTTGTAGCAATGAAGTTAATTTAAAAGATGTTTTGATTTTTGACCTTTTAAAAGTGAAACATTTTAGGAAATTTAGGAAATTAATAGATGAGTCGATGGATAGCCAATAGTTGCTCAGCTCAGCACAAAGACAGGAAACAAGCAGAAAGAGCCAAATCGTGTCTGTACATATGTAACAATATCAGGCCTCCAGCAGCTTATAACAGTTCACTTATTAATACTCTTTGTCACGACTGTTTTGTGGTTTTAGCCGTTTAGTCTGTGTGGTGATAAAAACATAACCCGGCAGATCATGCAGGCTCCATAAACCTACATTAGAGGAAAGTAAAAACCTCCTCCACCAGGAAGCGTAACATTGTGGGGTTGAATTCTACTTTTAGATTCACATTCAACAAAAGGATGACTCAACAAGCAATGTTTTTTTTTTTCCTCTTCATGTGTTTTAAATTCACTCATTGATTCACTCATTTATTTTTTTTAACAACATGAGCAAAAGCTTTATTTCCCATCAAAATTCTGTGAATTCTGTGATGCGCAGACATGAGAGATGTCACGTGCCAGTATCTCATGCTTCAGCTCATCCGCCACATGTAAGATCGAGCTATTGAGGCGGCTGCCAAGGATTCCAGGCAAGCTGCCGTCATCCACTCTGCGGACCAAGGCGGCAATGACCCTCCGGGAAAAAAAAAAAATGACACGTCAACACGCTCACATTCATGTCGACAAGTCACCGCTTCCCGTTTCTCCCTTTGTTTTGGCCGGCCGATTCCTCCGATCAAAGCCTTAAAAGTGGGCCGCTCACACAAAAAGAACCTTGACAACCGCGATATTTTTTGACGAGCTGCCTGAAACGAGCACGTGACCAGGCTGTCAAAGTGGGAGTCGCACGCACTGTAGAGGGAAGGACGGACTCGTTAGTGTCTGTTTTTCGGTGCTAAACTTGCATTTAGCTGCATCTGTTGCAAATCAGTTCCTCTTGTGTGCAGTTTGTCTCCTGAAACAAAACTTCGCCTCAATCCAGCAACCGTCACTGAGGAAATTCGGTCATCTTGGTGGCAGGTGACCGGCATGTGTCTCAATGCTGGAATGACAGAGAAAGACCGGCGGAGCCCTGAATGCTTAAGATTCTTGTCATTGTTCAGGATTTATGAAAGGCCGAATTTTGTTGCCAGATCACATGTGTGCAGATAATAATCAGGACGCCTTCACCGATGGGCCTCTTTTAGGGGGCGGGGGGGCCCATAATGTCATCAAACCAGGAGGCTGTCAACTATACGCACATGGCCCACTGGAGATATAATGACATCAAGGAACTCAAATGAAAGCGCCCTTTTTAAACAGGCCGGTGCAGGCTTACACTTGGTACACGGGTCAACTTCAGTGCGCTCATCTGGACGTAACTCAGGTTGACACAATTTGACCCCGCTCGATACCCCAGCTCCGCCGGCCTTTGTCTCCGCGCTCTCTCCCGGGAATTTGCAGTTAATACTATCCTTACACATTCTATCAAATTTTCTAGTCTTCTAAGCTCTCATTTCTCAACATTTGCTTTTCTATTATTTCCCAGAACTCCTTGTCTTTTCAGAATTGGCCCTTTGTAGGCCTTCGCTGGAGCTGGGGGCCTGACAGAATTGTTGCTCCCGGCTCAGCCTTCAAAGAAAAAGCCCCTTTCCAGGCTTGAATGAAGAGGCCATTGTTGCTCACTTAACTTAGATGTCTAAAAATAGTGCAGCTTTAAAAAAAAAAACTGTACCATATTTACTCACTTAAAATTTGACTCCTTAAGACACCCGGCTGCGACTTTTGTGTGATTTATGGAGCTCAAAGTGTCTGCAAACTTTCCGTGCGGCAGGTGAAGTGACAAGCTCCGCTCATCGGCCTTTAGAGCCAGTAATTCCAAAAGATTTCACAGTCAGGTGATCAGCTAAAGATAAATATGTTTAATGCTGCGCGCCACAAAGGGAGTCTAATCTTCGCTTTCTTGGGTGGCTGAGCGTCGCTTGGTGAAGTTGTCCTAAACGGCAGTTCCACGTAAAGCGCCGTCACCTGCTCATTTCGCGTGTTTACATACTTTCTGTGCTCAGACTCTTTTTTTTTTTTTTTTCCCCCCACTGATGACTTGCTTGTGTTTTTATGTCTCAGCCACAGGAGGTTATTTAATCACCTAAGCCTTAAAGCCTTAAAGCATTGTGACCCAATTGCTCCGTCTTCTATATCACTTCTAAAGCTTTGTTTATATGCGCTTTTATTCTGGTAAGTAAAGGGACTTTTAGCGATGAAGATGCACAAAAAGCATTTACTCCAAATTTTCTGTTGGCCGCCAATAACAACAGTCCGGCCCCCCCTCCCCCTCACCGCGCCCCCGCGGCCTGGCAGCGCTTCACATCTCGCTGGCCACAAAGGGCACATGTTTGAAAACTCATTGAAATTCTTCTAGGACAACTCCAAACAAAAAAATGCCCATCATTTAATGGCAGCAGGTGGATGACTGCATGGTTGACTGATCAGAATTTAAAAAAAAAGAAGAGGGGAGCATTCAGCGACGGAAAGACGATGTTCCTCATTTCCTAATTAGCGTTTGGACTCTGCTTCCTTGTGCAGCATCCCGCATAGTTGCAACAAGCCCAACAAAAGTTGAGTCAAGCCACAAAACCTTCTGTATCTTTTCAGAGGGAAAGGGCTCCCCTTTGGGGCCGTCGCAGCCGGGCTTGTTTTCTAGCAGTGAATGGCTGCGAGGTGTGAAAGTCTCGCGCTCCATAATGTTGCAAATACTAACCGGCCCCGTTGGTAATGAGCGAGGCCGCCGATTGGCTCCCCATTCAAGCATTTTAAGCGAGAGGCTGAGCAGCCGCCGGCGCCGTTTGCTGAAGAAGTGCGCACAAAAGGAGAAATTGTACTTTTTCCCAAAACTAGTTGATGTCAGATTAATTTTATCTGCTACCCGAATGGTTTTGCATTTGAGGGGCATTTAATGTTCGACAATGATAAAGTTTCATGACAAGCAGATGACCCCATCAAGATGAATGCCAGGATATTTTCATTAATAAATTCATGTGCTCCGTAATCTCACTGAACAGCCGTGTCTACCATTTTATTTTATGATGGGGGGAAAAAATACATGCTTATATTCAGTAATTCCACATTTACAAATCCACTGAAGAAAAACTGTATTTGAGAGTAAATTAATACATTTTAAGTGACACATAAATGATCTGCATGAAAATTACACTCTTTGACTGATATAATCATGCAACAGGTAGTTAGATTCAGTTTTCAAAATCTAACAGATAATTTCCCGAACCACCCACCAACAGGAGAGCCGTCATGGTCACTGTGTCTAAACACACCGTACAAAATCTTACTGTGTCTCATAGAAAGTTGCGCACGTTATTTTTTTAAAACTCTGAAACGTCTTCCTGGGATAGGACGGGATGATCGTATGTCCCCATGCGCGGCTCCTCACTGCACAGAGCTAACAAGCGATAGACATGGCGGAAGAGAGCGAGTGACTTGTTTTCCACCTCCGCTTGTGCGAGAGGACAACAACCCTGCGTGGAGCAAAGATGATGGAGCTTTAATGTGAGGGCCAGCGGGCAGCCCGTGGAGGTCCGCCGGATTGATGTTAAATGAAGCATGAGGGTTATTATGTTCAAATTACGTTCTCCGTATGTTATTGAAGCGTCCCGTCATGACTTGCTTTGCGCTGGAGCACAGCAGCGGACGTGTGGCTACAGGTATTCTCCCTCACAAAGAGTTTTGAGAAAACAGGTGACGGAGGTTGAAGTGGGAGCTGGAACCTCTCAGGGAGCTTAGATGGTCATGCAGACAACAGGATTTAACCAGGAGGACAACCAGCTAAGTCTTGTCCAAAAAAAAAAAAAAGGGGGGGGGGTTTAATATAATGAATGCACACTCAAAGAGGAGATTTCTACAGTCAGGAGTTTAAAAAAAAGAAAAAAGAAGAAGCAGACTGATAAATTACAAACAGCTCCCTCTGTCAAAGTCATAATAAATGTTTTTAGAAGTGTATTGAAATTCTGCCTGTTAAAATTTGTTGTAACAAAAGACAGTGGCCCATTAAGTGAAGTGGTGCATTTGTGCCTTGTTTTTTTTTTTTTTTTTTTTTTTTTGCAGCTCAAAGCACAGTGTCAGTGAGTAATTGTTGTGTTTATGGTCTAACAGGCTGTCAGAGGCTGCAGTTGCACCGTTTGCCCATAGGGTGTCACTGTATAGATGAATAACATCGTACGCTCCCGCGGATTATCTGTGACTGAAGTGCTGATCAGTCTCATTCACACACGTTAAAGATTTGACTGCTGGGGGTTTTTTCCGTGGCAACGAATGCTGAACCGACAGAAAACGAAGGTTTTGGAGATAAATTAAGTCACAAAATGTTTGTTCCCGCTTAACGAACCAATGTTTTATTCTGCTTTTTTATTAAAAGTTACATGCAGAAAAACTTAAATCGTTAAAGAAGATTAATGCCTCCTGTCGTTTTAGCAATGACAAAAAAAGTTTAAAAAAAATGCTGTCATACGACAGACTCCCCCCAGCCTGCCTGACTCCTACTGATGTGAACTGAATACACATGAGTTATACTTGTCAAATGTTGTCTAATTGCTCAGAAAGTAATATAATGAACTGTAATGAACCTAACTGTTTTAGAATGTAGTTCATCCCAAAAAAAATAACATTCAGACAAGGATATTCTTATCCAGAATCCAGGTTTATATTATGCATGAATGGGAATTATTCATGTATTTTACATTATGCATATAAAAAGGCCTGTATGGGCGGTCTATTAACTTCATGTAATATTTTGAGGGGAAGATGACTCGATCTGCCCCACCATTTTATGGGTTTTTGCTTAGCCGCACTCCACCAAGTTTCAGGGAAATTGTCTGGGTTTGTGTAATCGGCAGACAGCAGAGCGCTTGCAGAGGACAGACAACAGCCAGCGTAAAATAATAAGAAGAGTAAGAAATGGCAGCTCCGTAGATCTGCTCTAAATTTACAGATTTTCCGTTGATTCACGCTTGACACCCAACCCCCAAGTTTTGTGAAAACCGTAGCCAGACAGACACGAGTGAAACAAATTCTTGGCAAAGATAAATGAAAAATGTAGTGTGGATACTGCGTGACGAGAATCACAGAGGTCTGTGTGCTGTCTGCTGTGCGCTTGCCGTGAATCCATCACGGTGATCAGCAAAGTTCTTCATGTTGTATTAAAGGTCTTGGCTAAAGATGGGCTCTCCACTTGTTATGGCAGCAGCTGCAGCGGGAAATGGGCGCGACGAGTGCAGGAAAATGCGAAAATCTTCAGCTGAAGGCCCCGTGAGAGCGACCTGCCCGCTGAAGTGTCCTTGAGCAAGATACTGACCCTCCAGGGTTGTTTGATCGCTGACCTTTGACTGGCGTGAGGATGGGAGTGAGGTAAAAACACTGAATTACACAAATAGGGCTTTTTCATATGATGTCTCAGATTTAATGTGAAATATTTATCCGAAAATCTCACCTCAGCTCTCCCTCTGGGATTTAATGAAAAAAACCCCCCACCATCTTTCTCCTCTGATATTGTTTTAGCAGACACTGTAACCTTTAAATACCTATAGCTGTTTTTAATCCAAATAAAATCAAGGCTAATGCTTCATTACCGCGTATTTTTACATAATGATCCTCATGCTGCTGCTGTTAATTTTTTTATTAACGCAATTACCGGGCTCTTATTGGACGAGGTCAGAGAGGTCTAATTACCCAGCGTCATGCTGGTAAATAGTTGGAGGTGTCTCTGAGCAGGTGGCCCTGGAGGTAAGAGGGAGACATGGGGCATACCGAGGCGGGCAATTACTGGATGAATTTCACTTTAATAAATGTTGAGCTACATTTGGAAATTCAGATAACAGAGCTTTCTGCCTAATGGGTGCTGCACTGAGGCCACTTGAGCAAGAAAATGATCTGAAAGAGGGTTTAATTAACACAAGCTACATGATCCAGGGAGCGCGTGACAGAATGTTAAAGTGAGGGGGAGAGCACACAGCACAGGGATAATATGAAAATTAGTGAGGAGGAGGGTGAGATGGGAGAGGGGAGGCGGGGGTAGGAGGGGGGGGAGGCGGCGGGAGGGGGGGGGGGGGGGGGGGGGGGGGGGGGGGGCCCACTTTTTTTT
>CAAKHG010003231.1:2175-14552 GCA_901007715.1 Dactylopterus volitans
TGTGTGCGTGTGTGTGTGTGTGTGTGTGTGTGTGTGTGTGTGTGTGTGTGTGTGTGCGTGTGTGTGTGTGATGTGGTGCCGCAGCTCTGATCCTGCTGCACGTTTCTATCGAGCATGCAGAGCAGCGTGCGGCTCACGAGGACGAGGCTCCTCCTCTCGGCGACCTCGGGGCTGCGTCTCGCTGCTCGTCTTCCTCAAACGCTCCAGACATTTGCTGCCTCGTACAATGAACTCGCTGACAGCGTTGGCCCCGCCCCTTCCTCACCCCAACCCCCCCTCTCCATCCAACCGTCGTCCAGCTCGCCGTCCCTCTGACACGCCCCCTTCTCTACAGTGTTTTTCCACTGCAGTGAGCTGATTGGCTGGTAGCCAGAGAGACTATCCAATTAGGAATGCTTTCTTTTTAAACTGCCACTTATAAATGTTTGAAACACTCACACACTCACACACACACACACATGCACACATGCACACACACACGCAAGCTTTCTGTTTGTGGATCTTCATGAATCTTTCCTCCGCATGAATCCTGCTTCCTCCATCTTGTCGTCTCATCACTGTGGCAACATCACCTCACTGCCATGAACTAGTCAGTTAAACGTAAAAACACGCGCACACACACACACACGCACACACGCACGCATGCACGCACGCACACACACACACACACACACGCACGCACGCACGCACGCACACAAAACCAGGAACCATCATGAATAAATGAAAGGTGAACTGCAGAGGGTTTTGTCTGCGTGAGACTGCGTGAGACTGCGTGTGTGCGTGTGTGTGTGTGTGTGTGTGTGCGTGCGTGCGTGCGTGTGTGTGTGTGTGCGCGTGTGCGTGTGTGCGCGCATCCGTGTGTCCCACCTCCTTACAAGGTTACACCGGTGAAACAAACCGCTGAGTCATTCTGGTTTCAAGCTTCCTGAATAAGACAGCCAAGATGATGATGATGATGATGATGATGATGTCATCAGAACCAGAACCAGAACAAACAAGTGAAACCTGTTACACGCTGAACGGGTTGGTCAGTAACATCGAGCTCTGACCTCTGACCTCTGTGAGTGTCAGTGATCTTACGTGACAGAAATGTGGGGTGATGGACTGCTGATGATGTCACCGGGTCAGCAGGTGAGTGTGAGACCTGGGCTCTGCTGAAGGTCACGACTGTAACTGCACCTACAGCGTAACTGCAGTGTAACTGCACAGTAACTCACCCCCATTCCTCTGATGGTACTTATCATCACCATGGCAACCGCTATCAGCAGCTCCACAGTCTGAACTCAGCCCACCGATTGGACGAGCAGCAGCATCACCGAGGCTCTCCTGACCTTCCTCAGCAGGCCGGTGACCTTCACGGGCCAGACGGCGAGACTGCACGTGAACGCACCACAGCTGCTGCGCTACCAGCATCTGCGCATGTCCGCGCTGCGCGATGAACACGTGTCAAACCGATTCACTGGAACGACCGCGTCACCATCATCATCCTCATCATCGTCATCATCATCGTGATGCTGCGGGATCCTGCGCCGCCCATCTGTCCTTGAACGCATCACCGGGCGGTCGTTGCGCCACTTCCCGTCAAACTACCGACGGACTTCACGACGAGGCCGCGCCGGCGCACGTAGCTGCACGTGCGCTCACGCCCCTCGGCGGGCATCGTGCGCGTGCGCGTCCGCGTCACGTTCGCGAGCGTCCCGTCCTGCGGGGATCTTCTTGTTCTCGTTACGTCACACGCAGACTGATCCGCTTCCGCAGAGATGCAGCAGCGGAGTCACGTGGCCCAGACCCAGACCCAGACCCGGACCCGGACCCAGACCCGGACCCGGACCCGGACCCAGACCCGGGCCCGGGCACACACACACGCCTCTACGTGCGTCTTTGTCTCCCTACAGTCGGATTTTGCGGCGTCGCCTCACGATGCAGCAGCGCGCGCGTTACGCAACAGCCGCATCCTGTGCCGCGCGCGCCCTTCCTGCCTCGCAAGCTCACATCAGTGATCGATACCCACATCGATCAGGTCCCGTCTGGTTTATCTCCAACACTGATTCGCGTGAACGTGGAGCTGCGACGTTCACGGACCTCGCGCTTCCTCGGCTGCGTCAGCGCCAGCGGGGCCGCGCACGAGCGAACCACTTTAAAACCGCAGAACTGCCCCGGTGGCGTCCGGCGGACACGCGCGTCGACGCCGGCGATAACCGAGACGAGGAGCGCCCACCCGGGAGACGCGAGCCGGATCCGGTGCAGGACGCGCTCTTACCTCTGCGCTGTGCCGCCGCGTCTGTGTGCGCGCTCACGGGGCCGCCTTCCGCTTTTATACGGGACACGTGCCTCGGGGAGCCCGGTCACCATGGCAACGGGACTTCGTCAGCCATCCTCTGCTGCTGGAATCCATTCTGAACGAGACGCCGGTCACATCCTCGGCGGACTGCGGGCTGCGCACGCACACGCGCGTGAGCGAGACCGCTTAAAGACATGAAAAGCATCTTCATAAGCGAGTCACTGACTGAACCGGCGACCACGACCCGGACCTGGACCTGGACCTGGACCCGGGCCCGGATAAGCCAACGAACATATTTGTACATGGTACAAATATTATGTTTACTTGTAAACTCATATTTATATGCTGGCCTAATTAGGTGACTATTCATACACGGAACTAGTAAACCTCATGTTCTTAAACGGCCTGGTTCTAAACATGACGTTCATTAGTACTGTTACTACTGCAGTACCACGGAGGATACAGTATGACTACTATAGTATTAAAAATGGTACACTATTACTCCTACAGTACTATGGAGACAGCAGTATTTCTTCCGCAGTATTAAAGGGGGTACAGTATAACTACTGCAGTATTAAAAAAGGATACAGTATTACTACTACAGTCATTAAGAGAACACCGTATAGCTAATGCAGTACTATGGAGGATACAGTATTACTACGACAGTAGTATGGAGGACACAGTATTAGTTCTGCAGTATAATGGAGGACCACAGCATTCGTACTGCAGTTCTGTGGAGGCCGCAGTATTAGTACCCGTGCGTTACTGCGTCAGTGGGGGGCAGGGTGCAGCTGTTGCGAGGTCACGTGGTTTCCTGTCACACAGGAAGAGTTTGCCTCAGCAGCTTCTTCAGCTTCTTTGGCGTTTGGAGCCGCACCGAGTTCGCCTGTGCGTGCGCGCGCGCGCGATTGAGTGTGACGAAACTTATCCCGTTTCCGTGGAAACGTTTGAGACGAGCAGACCGGGAGAGTCCGGAAGAGACCGGGGCATCTGCAGCGGTTTCAAACCGACGTCCTCTGAGTCTGCACGGCTACGTGCGGGATGATGCGTTCACTGACACGGGAAATCCCAGCAACTTGGCCACGCCCTCTATCTGTCTGTCCACTCCTGGACTACAGATCATCTGACATGCACCAAAAATGAATAAATAAATAACTTGAACATTAACAAGAAGAAGAAGAGGAAGAAGGAGAAGGCGAGGTAGCTGAAGCTCACCATTTGAAGCATTACAACTTGAGGGATCCATTCTAGGATTATGGCGCCATCTGGTGGACAAACCTTCACCCTTCACAGACAGCAGAAGCCGAGTTCTACATGGCTGTTACCTTTACTGCAGGTTGACCGACATTTGGAGGAAGGTGGCTCAGTTGGAGAAAAACAGGATCACAGCCAGTTACAGTTCGAAAGCGGCTTGTAGAGCGACAGCCAAAGAGCATCCAGAGGCATCACAGAGCAGCACAGGAGTACTCAGAGGTGTAACTGTGTTGGAGAGGTACACAGAGGTGTAACTGTGTTTGAGAGGTACACAGAGGTGTAACTGTGTTGTAGAAGTACACAGAGGTGTAACTGTGTTTGAGAGGTACACAGAGGTGTAACTGTGTTGTAGAAGTACACAGAGGTGTAACTGTGTTGTAGAGGTACACAGAGGTGTACACAGATGTTGGAGTGAGACATCGTCACCCTCAGCAAACGTCACATGAGACGCGATGCAGATCATAACTTCAACAATTAAAACAGTTGTGTGTGTGTGTGTGTGTGTGTGTGTTTGCGTGTGTGTGTGTGTGTTTGCGTGTGTGTGTGTGTGTGTGTTTGCATATATGTATAGCATCTAGAGGACAGTATGCAGTATATATATCTACTGCAGTAGCAGATATAGCATCTACTACTGTACATGGACCATCTCCTCCTGCACATGGACCATCTCCTCCTGCACATGGACCATCTCCTCCTGCACATGGACCATCTCCTCCTGCATATGGACCATCTCCTCCTGCACATGGACCATCTCCTCCTGTGTGTTTGTCTGCCTCCACATGCAGTGGCCTCTGTATGGCAGCAGGGAGAGCAGTTGGACTTCTTCTCCTGCTCTTCTCAGCGTGTTTTGCAGTTGGATGAAGGAGTCTCTGCCGTTCTCGTGTTTCATCTGGAGTCATCATAGTTTCTCTTCTGCTTGTGTTTTGTTCTGCTTTTGTTCTTCTTCTGTGGTTTATTGGCAGCACCCACGCAGCCATCCAGGTGGCAGTAAGGCACCTGGATGGCTGCGTGGGTGCTGCCATGTGTGCTTGTCTGTTTTTTCAGAATGAATACACACACCTTTATAAAGTATATGAAACTGTGTCCTCAAGTATTTATTTATTTATTTATTTACGGATTCTGGACGTTGTTTGACATTTTCGTGAGTTCATGAGTAGAACTCTTCTTCTTCCTCTAAAAACAGACACATTCTGATGGAAAACATGTTGTGACGCCTTGTAAAACATCAATAAACCTTCCTACAGCTCAGCCAGGACCGAACAGAGGTGGTTTCTGTTACAGGTCCTGAAGGCCAGAGAGAGAACATTTTACCAAAACTACAAGATCTCAAACCACAACAAGACCAACACCATCTGTAAAGAATCCGGGTGTGATTTTTTTTACTCTCAGCTGAATTTTATCCCACATATCAAAATATAACAAAAATAGATTCTTATCATCTTAAGAACAAAGCCAGAGTTGCCCGCTTCTCTCTCGGGCCAGCAGGGCGGTGCTAATGCACACGTTTATCTCCTGCTCTCTGCTCTTCCCCAAAAAATATCTCAACATCAGGAACTATTGAAATGCAGCCGAGGCCCTAATGTGGGCCCACATTAGACCGGTTTTAAAGTCACGGCATTGGCTCCCCTTCTGCTTCAGGATCGAGCTTAAGGTTCTTCTACTAGTGTTTAAATGTCCTGATGGCGAGCTCTTTTTTATCAGACCTGCTTATACCATCTCAACCCTCGCTGGCCTTTCAGCCACACCAAAAGCCAGATCTAAAGTCCACGGTGAGGCGACGTTCAGCTGCGATGGCCCCAGCTGGGGACCCGCCGGCCGGAGAAGCTCGGGACTGCACAGACCCCAGATGTTTTTAAAAGAAGGTTAAACACGCATCTCTTTAATCAGGCCGTTCACCGACCCTATTTTTTCACTGACCTTTTAAATCTTTCTTACATTCTTATCAGGTTTCTATGTTAAGTTGTTGCCTTTTATTTTGCTGTTTTTTTTTCAGATGATGTTAATTTTAGGTATTTATTTTAGTTATTTATTTTTATTTATCTAATTTATTCATTATCTGAAGTATTTTACTCTTCTAACTGCTCACTCTATTTCACTTGTCTTATATCAGGCCTTTTATCCTAGCTTATCTTCTAAAGCTTTCACTTTTTTGACTCCAGCATTTCCTTGGTGGTTGGTAGGGGGGGCCCTCCACACTGGGAGCTGGATCTGACCTGCTGCTGGGGGCGCGGTCCTCGGATCCCTTTGGCCCGGCTGGTTTGGAGGCTCCACATCGCCTGAGTATGTATCTGCATCGCTTCCAGCTCGCCGCTTCTTCTTCTTCGCCTTCTTCTTCCAGGCTGCTGCAGGTCACCTGGTTTAGTCCTGATTCCACATTCAAACGTGGAAGTTCCATCTGTGTGATTCACTCCAAGGTTGCCTGCAGGATCAGGTTGCTTTCTGGTGAGCGCGCACGCGTGCGAGCGTGCGAGCGTGCGAGCGTGCGAGCGTGCGTGTGCCCGAGCGCGTGTGCGTGTGAGTGCGTGCGCAGACGTGCATGCATGCGTGCATGTGCCCAAGTGCGTGCGTGTGCGTGCGTGTGCGTGCGTGTGTGTGCCTGAGCGTGTGGGCGCGCGTGTGCGCCTGCATCCCTGCGTGCGTGCGTGCGTGCGTGCGTGGGTGCGTGTGCGTGCGTGCGTGCGTGTGTGTGCCTGAGCGTGTGGGCGCGCGTGTGCGCCTGCATCCCTGCGTGCGTGCGTGCGTGCGTGGGTGCGTGTGTTGAGGACTGAAGGTCCAGGAGGGATTCAGCTGCTGGAACAGAGATGGACGGATGGAGAGAAACAGGAGAATAAATCAGAGAGGAGAGGAGACAAGGAGAGAAGTAGACAAGGAGAGGAGACAAGGAGGAGAGGAGAATAAATGAGGAGGTGAGGAGTCATTCCTCAGAGATGATGTGATCAGCTCTCAGCAACAGTCTGTAAATTGTGCCGTCATTCAGAAATGCCAGGAGACCAAAGGAAATATCATATAATACTAATGTATCTGACCACAGCTCTCATACACACACACACACACACACGCACGCACACACACACACACACGCACACACACACGCACGCACGCACGCACGCACGCATGCACGCACGCACGCACACAAACACACACACGCTCTCACACACACACACACACACACACACACACACACACACACACACACACACACACACACACACACACACACACACACACACACACACACACACACACACACTCTGACCACATCCCCCCTCCCGTCCTCAGGTCGGTGCTGATGGAGCTTCGTGGCTTCCACCCTGGCAGCCATATTTGGGTATTTTTAGCTCCTCTGGTGGTTTCCATCACTGAACTTCATATTTCAGGGCTGAAGGCAGAACTGGAGCGCCGACGCTGCTTTAAGCTCTTTAATGCAGGAGCAGATTCGAGGGTCGATGGCAGGAAGCTAATTGGTGATGACCGAGAGGAACCTGGTTGGGGTCAAAGGTCAAAGCAACGGCATGACCCCAGCAGAGCAAAGGAAGCGCTGGAACGTCATCACAGCGAGAAACGCTGCTTTAACTCGAATAAACCGCAGCGCACGGGCCCGCCTCCACCGCCAGTCATTCAGCCAATCGCAAGAGACCTTTTAAGAACGAGCAGAACCAGTGAAGTGAAGAGAAGCATCTGATGGAGCTTCTGCACACGGACGGCGGCCTCAGCGGCTGAGGTCTCGGTGGAGGTGGAGGTCTCGGTGGAGGCGGAGGTGGAGGTGGAGGTGGAGGTGGCCTCAGCGGTGGCAGTCCAAGCGAAGGTGATGGCGGTCTCAGCGATGGCGGTCTCAGTGATGGCGGTCTCAGCGATGGCGGTCTCAGTGATGGCGGTCTCAGTGATGGCGGTCTCAGCGATGGCGGTCTCAGTGATGGCGGTCTCAGTGATGGCGGTCTCAGCGATGGCGGTCTCAGTGATGGCGGTCTCAGCAATGGCGGTCTCAGTGATGGCGGTCCCAGCGATGTCATAAATTCCGCCCTTCAGCCACATCTGCCGATAAAGATGCAACCAAACAGTTGCGGTAATGCGGCGGCTAGCTAACTTCGGACACAAATGTGGAGCAGCAGTTAGCATGGGAGGTAGCATGGCAGTTGATGAGTAGAGGACGCTGAGTCATGGTTTGACTGCTTCAGTCATCGGGAATGTTTCGTGTTTCGTGACTGCAGGCTACTAGGACCTAGCATGATGCTAGGACATTAGGAGGATGGTGTAGCATAGCAGGGTACTAGGACCTAGCACGATGCTATGACATTAGGATTCTTGGATGTAGCACGATGCTATAACATTCAGATTCTTGGATGTAGCATGATGCTAGGACATTAACAGGATGGTATAGCATCGCAGGCTACTAGGATGTAGCACGATGCTAGAATTCTAGCATACAAGTACCTTCGCTCGTATGCCGATGATCCGTTAGCCAGTATTTCCAGGAAGCGCCGTCTGCCCTGACCGCCACCCTGACCTGTACCTTGACCTCTGCTAAACCACTTCCTGGTGACTTCCTGGTTCAGGGGCGTGTCCTGCGCCTCTGCTCGCCAGGTGGTCGACTGCACGTGCAGTTGCATCCTCAGCGCCGAGCGGCCAGGCTCTGCTGTCTCAGGATTATTGCTGATGATCGCTGGCGGTGTCGGATTTCACCGGCGCCCGTGACCTCGACCTCTGCTGTGAGCAACTGTAACATGAGACTGACGCCACTGCGCCAGGAATTATGGGGGATTTGAGTTTGCGTGCTTCAGAGCTGCAGCACATTCCAGCCCACCTGGACCCGCTTGGGTCCGAGCCGCAGAGGGTACCGGGTCAGCTGAGGTCATTGGACGCCGGCGCCAGCGCACGCCGCTGAAGCTTCCGGTCTGAGGAGACATGGATTCCTGGGTGGCTGCGAGTGTCCAGACGCTCACGTGTGGGTTCACTTTCCAACCACACAACTGACTGATGCCCCTTTTTCCATCTGAAGCTGATCCAGAGCTCAGAGCTGCTGCTCAATGCTCCTCGATGCTCAGAGCTGCTTTTCAATGGTCAGAGCTGCTTTTCGATGCTCAGAGCTGCTCCTCGATGCTCCTCGATGCTCCTCGATGCTCCTCGATGCTCCTCGATGCTCCTTGAAGCTCCTCGATGCTCAGAGCTGCTGCTCAATGCTCCTCGATGCTCCTCGAAGCTCCTCGATGCTCAGAGCTGCTGCTCACAGCTGCTCTCTAACATGCACACTTGCTCGCGGGCCTCAGGATCCTGCACAAATAAACTGTGGGAGAAAGTGGAGCGCCGAAGCTCTGCAGAAGCGTCTAGACCTTTTGCAGCAGATTTCAATCACAGTTCTGCTTGTTTACACTTTCCTTTTGCGATTAACCTTTGTGAAACACGCGGCGGGTCTGTGTTTGACCCGTCTGAGTCACCCTGAGCAGCTGAATGACAGTTTGACCCTGGTGGAGAGAAATGGTACCACAACAGGACGCAACGTGGTTCTACTTCCAGTTTGGAGCCAGTTCCTCTTCTGGTATCAGGTCTTTGCCTCCCGACAGCCAATGAAAGGGCTCTATTCCTGGAAAACTTGTTCCACAGTCGCTCCACCACTTCGCTGGTCTATAACACAGAGCCGCGGGGGGGGCGGGGCTATCGTAACCACCAATCAGGTGAAATGTTACTGTTAAAACCCAGCTGCCGACATGAAGGCAGACAGACAGGTTTCACTCTAAAACTTAGTTAATATGGTTTTTTTTCACTTCCGCTTGCTTCCGTGATAAAAGTCCCTTTTATTTTGAAGACAGGAAGTACAAACAGCAAAGTGATTTCAGCTTCAGTTAGAGCTCAGTCTCTGTCTGTCTGTCTGTCTGTCTGTCTGTCTGTCTGCGTGCCATCCTGTCTGTGTGCGTGTGCTGCCACTCCTCACTGTGCCGTTTCCGTCCAACAGAAAGACAAAGGACCTATAAGAGCAGATGTCATAATTAAGTGGGACGCGTCACACGTTGAATCAACGACTCTCCGGTGGATCGGTGGAGGGGCATCGTCATGGCAACGATGCAGCATGGTGATGTCACGCATACAAGCAAACAGCGGTAACAGCATGTTGCTGTGTCGTCACGGCAACAGTTACAGTTACTTAATAAGTGTACAGTTACATACACACACACGCACGTACACACACACACACACGCATGCACACATACACAGACACACACACGCATGCACAAACACACACGCGCGCGCACACACACACGCACGTACACACACACACATGCACACATACACAGACACACAAACATGCACGCACACAAACACGCAGCACACACATGCACACGTACACAGACACGCACGCACACACACACGCACACACACATACACAGACACACACGTGCACACGAACTCACACAAACACACACACATGCACACATACACAGATACGCACGCACACAAACGCACGCACACATACACAGAGACACACATGCACGCACACACACAAACACACACACATGCACACATTCACAGATACGCACGCACGCACACACACAAACACACACACATGCACACATTCACAGATACGCACGCACGCACACACGCACACACACACGTGCACACATACACAGATACGCACGCACACACACACGTACGCACACGCACGCACACACGCATGCACGCACACATACTCAGAGACACACACATGCACGCACACGCACGCACACACGCATGCACGCACACACACACACACACACACTATACACATATAAATCAACTGCCCAATTTTTTGTTGGAGAGGGAAACAATTTTTCGTGGAATTCCAGAAAATGATCTGCAGTAATTTACGGCGTGTTTTCCACCGTGGGGACGGATCCCGGCATCTGGACCCGGAACGTTGCTCTGCCGTGTTTATTTTCATTTCATTCGGTTCTGCCTCTGCTGACACTTCAGCTCCGTGATTTAAGGAGGCTCAGAGTGGACCTGGAACCGGACCAGCTGGCAGTGTGTGTGTGTGTGTGTGTGTGTGTGTGTGCGTGTGTGTTTGTTTGTGTGTCTCTGCGCGTGGGTGTGTGTGCGTGTGTGAGACGCCTCTTTGCTCTGGTTCTTTGTGTCATTATTCTGCAGTCTGCTGGTGGGAAGGTGGACTGGCCTCCTGCTTCTGATTGGTGCCCGGCGATGACGACGAGCCAATGAAATGGCAGCGAGTGAACAGCTGAATGAAGTCGACTAAAACAACATGGCCGCCGGCGTTTCTGAGCTCATTAATCTCTGGCAGACGGCGGCTGGCAGCTGCCACTCACCGGCTCAGGCCGTCGCTCATGCTGTCGGCCGCCATAGGCCGCCTGTCATCACCCGACCGGCCAATCAGCTGCTCAGTTAAACAAACAATAGAGAAAAAAAACATCCAGTCAGTCAAATCACGTCCCATCATGCAGGTTAAGACTGTTTTTCCTGAAGGAAATCTGATTAAGCATGAAGAGAGAGAGGCAGCACACACACACACACACACACACACACACACACACACACACACAGGATGAGCGAACATAGGAAGATGTGTGTGTGTGTGTGTGTGTGTGTGTGTGTGAGAGAGAGAGAGAGAGAGAGAGAGAGTTATTTTCTGTAATGGCCCTGCTCTGGCTGCAGGTTTGGTCGGGTTCCAGGTGGTCGGCTTTAATGTCGTCCAGATGCAGCCGAGTCGCCGGCGTTTTCCAGAGCTTCGCTGGAACCGGCTAATAAAAGCAGAGAGATTTTCACAGTTCCGCAGACGAAACCGCGCGTTCGAACTCTCCAGAGGATCCAGAGCGAGTGAGACCGCAATGTTATACTGTGTTTTTATTAAAGCGACTGATTGACAGCTGGGAGGGAATTTTCCAGCATTAAAACAGGGGGCTTATTGGCGAGGACAGTGCAGCAAGACCTGGGCGGCGAGACCTGGGCGGCAAGACCTGCGCTTCCAGCAGCGAGACCTGGGCAGCAAGACCTGGGCAGCAAGACCTGCGCTTCCAGCAGCGAGACCTGGGCAGCAAGACCTGGGCAGCAAGACCCTAGTGGTAAGACCTGGGTGGCCAGACCTGGGCAGCAAGACCTGGGCAGCAAGACCCTAGTGGAAAGACCTGGGCGGCGAGACCTGAGCAGCGAGACCTGGGCAGCAAGACCCTAGTGGTAAGACCTGGGCGGCGAGACCTGAGTGGCGAGATGCTCTGTGGTGACTCCCCATCAATCACTCACTTCTCCTTCATGTTCCACATTCACCAACGTTTCTCATAGGCCTCATCTGAATGCAGAACCAAGAGAGTCTAGACCACTTAGACCAGTTAGACTAGAATCTAGAGTCATGTCTAACTGGAGAAAACACAATCCCAGCTCGACCAATGAGAGATCACAGAGCAGGAGCGGGAGTAAACACACAAACACCATCGTCATCAGGAGGAGGCGTCCTGTCAGCAGCCAATAGGAGCCCTCCATGAGAGAGGCAGAGAGAGGGAGAGAGAGAGGGAGGGGGGGTGAGAGAGAGGGAGAGAGAGAGTGTAAGAGAGAAGGAGAGAGAGGGAGAGAGAGAGGGAGAGAGAGAGTGTGAGAGAGGGAGAGCGAGGGAGGGAGGGAGAGGGAGAGAGAGAGAGAGAGAGGGAGGGAGAGAGGATGGAGTCCAGGCATTGGCACTTTCACAGGTGTGCACAACAGGCGGTATGAGGAAAGAGGAGTGTGTGTGTGTGTGTGTGTGTGTGTGTGTGTGTGTGTGTGTGTGTGTGTGTGTGTGTGTGTGTGTGTGTGTGTGTGTGTGTGTGTGTGTGTGTCTGTCACCACCTGTGGTTTCCTGTGGAATCAAACTTCAGTTGGTCAGCGATTC
>CAAKHG010003234.1:0-12561 GCA_901007715.1 Dactylopterus volitans
AACTGCAGTAACGGTAATACCTATCTACTGCATGCCAGTGGATGGTACTTGGGCCAAACTTAAGCCTCAAATTACTTGTGGTGCTTGAGGTGACTAAATGGCAAATAAAATATACACTCACCAACAACTTTATTATGAAACGACTTTATTATGTAGCAATGTTTTCTTAAAAAAAAAGGTTATCTGCTGCTATATCCGTTTTGAAGGTTTAACATGTGCCTTCAGAAATGCTCTTCCACACATCTTAGTTGTATTAAGTGGTTATCGAGAGTCTGGCAATTTTCCTTTGACCTCTTTATCAACATGGCATTTTTTGCCGAGAGAACTGCTGCTCACAAGATATTTACTCTTTTTTGGGACTGTTCTCTGTAAACCCTACAGATGTTTGTGCATGAAAATCCCAGCAGACCAGCGAACCTGGGGCCAACGACCATTGCACATTTAAAGTCACTTATATCACCTTTGTTCATGGTTTGAAGTTGAGCAGATTTTCTTGACCATGTCTACATGCCTAAATGCACTGAGCTGCTGCCATCTGATAGGTTGATCAGATATCTGCTACAAGCATCTCAACAAGCAGTTGAACAGGTGTACTGGTGACAGTGCGATTATTTCTGTTTGTTTAACTTTGCAGCATTTGTTCAGTCTTTTTCAAACATGCACAAATTAAACAAAATAACCCTATAAAATAGTAAAGAATATGAAATATAAATAGTTGAGTAACACCATCAAAGGAGATGATTACATTCTAAAAATAATCAGCTGGTCAGACATTTGTGATTCCTACTTGTGTCCTTGCAGTTCGATGGCAGTGCCTTTGTGTCCTCCGATGTCCCACATGATGATAGAGTGGTCTGAGCTGCCGGAGAACAGCACCCTTTGGACAGGGTCCCAGCAAAGTGCCATTACATTACCTGGGGCACAACACAGAACACACAACCAGAAAGTCATTGAATAATACTCTTACAATGACCAACTAACAAAGACTGTATATGCTTCTTCTCATAATTTAAAAAATGGTCTATAAAAAGTGCCAGTGCACAAAATATATCATTAATGCAAAATGATTTGTGATCTACTGATCATGGTAAATACATGAAATATAAATTTAAATTGGCATTTGTGCCAGATTTGAATACTTTCCCTCATATTCACAAAACGGGCACGTTTGAGGTCGCAGGGAGTTTGACCTTTGACCACCAAAAGCAGACCACAAAAATCAGTCCATCCATAAGACCAATTTGACATATATGCCAAATTTTAAGACCTCCCCCCAAGCATGCCTGAGATATCCCATGATATAATGTAGACGTACATCCATCAGCCATAACATTATGACCACTGACAGATGAAGTGAATAACACTAAATTGGGCAGCAAGTGAACATTTTGTCCTCACATTTTTGTCCTCACATTTTTGTCCTCACAGTTGATCTGTTAGAAGCAGGAAAAATAGGCAAGCGTAAGGATTTGAGGAACTTTGATGAAGGCCAAATTGTGATTGCTAGATGATATAGGTCAGAGCATCTCAAAAACTGCAGCACTAGTTGGGTATTCCCAGTCTGCAGTGGTCAGTACAAATCAACCGTGGTCCAGCAAAGGAAAAGCAGTGAACCAAGGCTCATTGATGCACGGTGAGTGAAGGCAGGCCAACGTGATTCAATCCAACTGATGAGCTGGTGGAGCTCAAATTGCTGAAAAAGTTGATGCTGATTCTGATAGAAAGGTTTCAGAATACACAGTGCATTGCAGTTTGTTACATATTGGGCTACATAGCCACAGACCAGACTCCAGCTAGTGGAGTCCATGCATCGACGGGTCGGGGCAGTGTAAGCGGCAAAAGGGAGGCTGACACAGTGTTGGGCAGGCAGTCATAATGTTATGGCTGACCAGCGTATAATGCCTCAAGGCTCAGCTGTCAAATCATTTATTTAAATGGTTCAAATTTTGAAGATTATTCTATGGACTGTGATGGTTTATGTGCTGTTGCTTTAAACATAAATAAGCATAGAAAAGGTTCTTTCTTCAGAAAACTATTTCATTTGTGGGCTTTGCTCTTTGTTGGTGGTCCAATTTTAAAGCCATGTGTGATGTGGATTTGAAAAGATTTGGGATCTTTGAACTGCTACAACTGCTAGTTGTTTTAGTGTGTGCATTCAGACTCTCTGAACATCCTTGATGAGAAACAAGCTTTCAATGTTGTACACAATGAAAGGGCACATGATTGGTATTTGTATATTCTCTGGAAATTGTCTTAACAAATATTGTGCAAAAACTCTGGCCTTCACCAACAATATCAAATGATACAAACAACTGCTCATTGTTTATATGAGACTGCTGTGTACCAGTGTGTCCCTTGAAGGTGGTGACAAGGCTGCAGCTGTCCTGGTCCAACTTTAGGATAGTCACTTGACCAGACTGGTCCCCAACAAAGGCATGTCTGGTCTCGACATCAAACCTTTGATAAGATTAAGGTAAAGAAAAAACAAACAAACAAGCAAGACACTGTCCTGATAAAACCACTGACTCATTGAATTCAACTCTTATCTACGACTGTACTGGAAAATGCACTAGACAAGCTAAAATACTTTAATTTCGATACAACAGCAGTTTTGCATAGTGAACCACTGAGGAAACCCCAGATTGGTTTATATATGTCTTAACTGAAACGCAAGATCAGAGTAAAAGCAAAGGAATTACAGAGTGTCAGATGCATTACAGTGTGTCAGTAGATGATTCCACGCAAGCTTTGGTATTTATTAATTTGGACGTAAGCGTAAGCTACGATCAGATCTCACGTCAGGTCTGAGCTCGTGTACGCAAAATCTGAGTCTGTGGATTTGCCGTGCAGCACAGCAAAATCTGGCGAGTCTGAAAATAATAAACAAACCTCAGCTGTCATCTAAGCATAAACAGCCACATATTTAGAACAAATGTAAAATGGATTCCTTAAATGAATAAAACAAAATAAAATTGAATCTAATTAATATTTAATGAATATAATGATTTTTCAAAAAGCCCACGTTTTGCTACTTTTTTGTAAAACAAAAAAATACAATCGGCTGGCAAACCTTGCTACTGAGCAGGAGCGCAAGTGCAACGGTGCGCACACACACTTACACGGGTCACAGAGGAGTGCCGCTTCAGGTTGCTCAACAGCAGGTGGCTCTGTCTTGGACCAGCAAGGGGGACGCTACTGTCTACCCTAGAGAAAGCGTGCAACATTATTTTGGCCTGTACAGTTTTGCACAACATCACATTGAGCAATGGATGTGCCTTTCGATGTGCCGGCGCAGCCAGAGGAGCCAATGCCAAGGGAACTGTGGCCAGCACAGCCTCTGCTGGGGGCTACGCAGAGGAGACAGGACCTCATTCATCGCTTTTAAAATGTAAACTGTACCTTAAACTTTTGCAAATGCACTGCATTTAATCAATAATGTGATTGAAGTATCCTACGTGAAATTGGCTTAAAGCATTCTAAACACAGACAATGGACAACATTTAGTAATTTAAACATTTTATTAAGGCTTTTTCAGGGTTACGTTAATTTCTATTAATGTGTTATTTATTGCCTTGAGCTTTTAGGCTGTGGATGAATAAAAGATACATTTAAATCGTTAACAGACATAAGTGTATTTTTTTCAGACCCTGGCGGAGTTCGTTCCTATGGCAACACTGTTCACTGCCTCCGTCATCCTCTTCCATACAATGTTTTTATGAGCTCCTTAAATTTCCGTTTTCAGACTGCCGAAAAGCACATCTTTCTTTTGATAAACTTCAGATGCGAGGATGCCGATTTCAATCAAGGAAAGGCTTATTTCTTGCCATTGTTTCCTCTCTCCACATTTGACCTCAGTGGGTGAGGCCTCCTAACCAGGAATATTTAAGGGCGCAACCATGGGCGTAACTTGTTAATGAAGATCGAATTCAGCCGTCGCACTTATCAAGACCCGATCATTCGTACACTGGAATTGGTCAGATACGAAAGTTTCATAAATCACACGTGAGTCCTGTTGTGAGACCGATTCTGCGCGCAGATCTGCGCCCGTTTACACGCAAGATTGATAAATGAGGGCCAAGATCACTACTTTGCGTTTCTTCCCACTGACTTTCAAGCTCTTCTAACCATGTGATGACATATGGCAGATAGCAGGTAGAGGCCAGGATGACACCAGCAGTAATGACCTCATGGCAGGCTCATTAGTATGGATCATTGTCCCTGTTGAGTGTTCACAGCTTGCCACTCCAGAAACCTACTCAGTTTCCTTGACAACAGCATGCCTGATGCCTACTGTTAGCAATTCCAATTAGAATAAAGTAAGAGGAAAGGAAGGACTACTTGTCTTATGTTGCTAGGCTACTGAATATACTTAAGTCTGATACACCAAAGATGGCTTGTCACTTTCCAATTAAGTACAGGTATACAGTACATCCAGAAAGTATTCGCAGCACTTCACTTTTTCCACATTTTGTTATGTTACAGCCTTATTCCAAAATGGATTTTTTTCCCCCTCAAAATTCCCATAAATCCCATAATGACAATGTGAAAAAGTTTTTGGGGGTATTTTTAAAAAATGTATTAAAAATAAAAAACTAAAAAAAATAATATGTACATAAGTATTCACAACCTTTGCCATGAAGCTTAAAATTGAGCTCAGGCGTATCATTTCCACTGGTCATCCTTGAGATGTTTCTGCAGCTAAATTGGAGTCAACATGTGGTAAATTCAGTTGTTTGGACATGATTTGGAAAGGCACACACCTGTCTATATAAGGTCCAGTGCATGTCAGAGCACAAACCAAGCATGAAGTTAAAGGAATTGTGTGTAAACCTCCAAGACAGGATTTTCTCAAGGCACAAATCTGGAGAAGGTTACAGAAAATTTTCTGCTGCTTCGAAGGTCCCAATGAGCACATTGGCCTCCATCATCTGTAAATGGAAGAAGTTCAGAACCACCAGGACTCTTCCTAGAGCTGGCCGTCCATCTGAACTGAGCGATCGGTGGAGAAGTGCCTTAGTCAGGGAGGTGACCAAGAACCCGATGGTAACTCTGGCAGAGCTCCAGAGCTCCTCTGTGGAGAGAGGAGAACCTTCCAGAAGGACCATCTCTGCAGTGATCAACCAATCAGGCCTATATCGTAGAGTGGCCAGACGGAAGCCACTCCTTAGTAAAAGGCACATGGCAGCCTGCCTGGAGTTTCCCAAAAGACACCCGAGGGACTCTCAGAACATGAGAAACAAAATTCTCTAGTCCTATGAGACAAAGATTAACTCTTTGGTGTGAATGCCAGGCGTCACGTTTGGAGGAACCAGGCACTGCTTATCACCAGGTCAATATCATCCCTACAGTGAAACATGGTGGTGGCAGTATCACGTTGTGGGGATGTTTTTCAGCGGCAGGAACTGGGAGACTAGTCAAGATAGAGGGAAAGATGAATGCAGCTATGTACAGAGACATCCTGGATGAAAACCTGCTTCAGAGTGCTCTTGACCTCAGACTGGGGCGACGATTCATATTTCAGCAGGACAATGACCCTAAACACACAGCCAAAATATCAAAGGAGTGGCTTCAGGACAACTCTGTGAATGTCGTTCAGTGGCCCAGCCAGAGCCCAGACTTGAATCCGATGGAACATCTCTGGGGAGATCTGAAAATGGCTGTACACTGAGGCTCCCTATCCAACCTAATGGAGCTAGAGAGGTGCTGCAGAGAGGAATGGGCGAAACTGCCTGAAGATAGGTGTACCAAGCTTGTGGCATCAAAAGGCTTGCTGCAAAAGGTGCATCAACAAAGTATTGAGCAAAGGCTGTGAATACTTATATGAATGTGATTTCTTTGTTTTTTTTAATTTTAATGAATCTGCAAAAATCTCAAAACTTTCTCATGCTGTCATGTGTTGTGCGTAAAATTTTGAGGAAAAAATGAATCTAATCAATTTTGGAATAAGGTTGTAGCAAACCAAAATGTGGAAAAAGTGAAGTGCTGCAAATACTTTCTGGATGCACTGTATCCACTGGATGCTAATTGGCAAGGTGCTTAGCTGTTAAGTTCATGGAACACAGGCTACTGCCAAGCAGCTGACAGACGAAGATAGTTAATGGACCAAGAGGGGAGCAGGGGTGGAGGTGAGGGTGAGTTGCATTTAAAGGATACTGTAGTCCAGAAACCCAACTGGCTGTCTGGTATGTCCCCAGCTGCTGGCAGCTCTCTGAGCAGTGCCAGGTGAAGTTCTTGTCATGGCCAGTACTCAGAAGCCACTCCATCTCCAACACAAACAGCACCACTGTTACTCTGCCCTGGTGGGCTGCAACCACACAGACATGCATAACCAAAACTGATTAGACGTATTTTGTCACAGTACTTTTACTTTACCTTAAACTCACAAGAAACATCAAAAAATCAAATGCGACCAAATGATCTCAAAAAAAATGAATAAAATCCACAAAATATTTATCAAAGTCGATGATACACACACGCACGCACGCACACACACACGCACACGCACGCACGCACACAACACACACACATGTACTTCTATCTTAGTGACATTCATAAGTGCCCAGTTCTAACCTATACCCTGAACCCAATTCTATTCTCTAGGCTAAAACGAAGTCTAAGCTCAAATGTCTTCCAATTGTTGCCCGCATCAAATTCAAAACTCTGCCACACACCTACAAAACCACAACCAAAAATTCTCCTTTTAACCGGAACTGCCTCATTTAGTTCTACTGTCCCTCCCACCCACGACGCTCAGTGACCACAAGGACACTAATACAGCCTCCATAAAAAGACCTGAGGTCACAAGCTCGACTCCTCTCTTCTGTGACTCCCAGCCGGTGGAACAAGTTATTAAACGCTTTCCGATCTGCTGAATCCCTCTCAGTCTTCAAGAATAGACTAAAAACCCAGCTCTTTTCTTTGCATATAGTTTTTATTTTAGTTTTTATTATATTACATTATAAAATAGATACATATCTGCATACCCCCCTCCCAAGCCAGATTCACCCAATCCAAACCCCGGGCCCACCAATTGCTTGCTTCTCATCCCCCGACTCCCACAAATAGCCACCATTAAGAAAAGAAAAAAAAAAGAAAACACGAATAAGTTTACATAATATATACATATACATGGGTACATAATGTTCACATATGTAGACATATACACGCACAGTTACACCATATGTACATATATACACATATATACATGCATAGATACATACACAAAAGATATTTAGATATTTGCCTCTTCTATATAATCTATAAACTATTTATCACAAAAATAAATTATACATGTTAGAAGGTAGAGGTCTAAACATATTCTAAGATGTCATTCCAACACTCTATTGTTTGGTATTTAGCACCATTTAGTTTACCATTAAGGAGCATCAGTTTTGTAAAGGGAGGAATATTCATCTGTAATGCTCTGGAAAAATAGTTTGCAACCTGCTCCCAAAATGAGTTGACTCAGGGACACTCACATCATGTGCAAATAGGTGTCTGTTACATTGAATGGACAGTGTGAACAGTTAGGTGAAATTGTTAATTTCATTTTGTGGCATTATTGAGGAGTTAAGTCAGTTCTATGGGGCCAAATTGAAATGTATCAGCTGTTGATTGGGGTTTCGGGATGCCATGTTAATATTTCTCCAGACTTTAATCCAGTTAATATGTCGTGATTTCAGATCAACATTCCAAATTTGAGTGATGGATAATGAAGGTGAACATCTTTTTAGTAGATCTTTATATATTATGGAGACATGTCAATTGAGAAAAGATAATCTGGATGGTGATCCAGACCATGGTACTCTATATGCCCACATAGCTGATCTGAGTTGTAAGTACAGAAAGAAAGAAGAACCCGGTAAGTTAAATGTATTTCTCAGATCTGTGAAAGTTCTTAAACCGTGAGTATCCATGATGTTGCCTAATGTATGCAAACCAGATTTGGACCACTAGTGAGCCACTAAACAGGAGCCTCCCCTACGCAATGAGGGGCTGAGGAATAATGGAGTCTGGGCATGCCATGTCCCAGTTAAGTAATTTTTCATACTTCACGCCAGACTGATACTGTGCGAGCAATTATTGGACCAACACATGATTGACACTGTTTCAAAGAGACATTTGTTAAAGGTATGTCCTTTCTCTCGATGTGTAACCAAGGGACATCAGCATCTGAATCAAACCAACTTTATAAAGGGCGAAAAGACAGTGCTTGAGAAAATAGTTCAAAATTTGGAACACCAAATCCACCGGATCCTTTTTCATTTTGCAACATTTTGAGTTTTATGCGAGCACGCTTACCTTTTCATGTAAATTTTGATATGCTTTTATGTAGTTTCTCCCAATAGCATCTGGGTGGGGCAATGGGAATCATAGAACTAATAAAATTACCTCAAGGTAGTATATTCATTTTTATAGTTACAATTTTTCCAGAAAAAGAGACAAGTATTTACACCATCTATTGAGATCATCCAAAATTAGTTTAAGGGTTTTATTATAATTTGCGGACAAGATTTTTTCAATAGAAGGGAAAATTTCTATACCTAAGTACTTACAGTGGGATATAGTTGGAATCTCATGAAAAGGAGGAGTATTTGTATGCAGTTTTGAGGTACATTAAAGATGATTTCGATCAGTTTATTTTTTAACTTGAGCTTAAGCTAAATTTGTTAAATATATCAAGAAGAAGAGATGTCCTCTAAATGTAGCAAAATTCCTTAGGCGTAAAGCAAAATATGGTGGATAATGGAATTAACAGTAATTGGTTTAATGTTTAGAGATTCACAAATAGTTTGAGCTGATGGTTCCATTGATAAAATAAAAAAGAGAAAGAAATTGGATCACCCTGCCCACTCCCACGTGTGATTTTAAAAGGAGAGAGCTGATATTACCACACTGGTAAGCGGAAGCAGTTGTATTTTTTCTAATTAAAACCTTGAATGGCATCCTAAATTTCCAAAAATCACAGACTGCTGGATTATCCAGTAGTGCACAACTTAAGTGCATATGGTAGTTTTTCTCTTAAATGGAGAGAATGTAAATTGACAGAAAAGGGCATGATGGTCCGATTAAGCTAATGGGTCAAATTTCAGTTCTTTTCACAAAAGAAAATAATGATGAACATATTCAAATAAAATCAATATGGGAGAAAGAATGATGTCTACTAGAACAAAATATAAACTTCTTGGTGCCTGGATTATGTGCTCACCAGATATCTATGAGGTTAAGGTCAGATAATAAATGCTGGAGAGCATGTAAGGAGTGAGAATTGAAATTAATTTCCTTAGATTTATCCCACATGTTGTCTACAACAGCATTCATATCTCATTCATAAACCCAGCTCTTTTCTGAACACTGCATTTAAAAAAAAAAGTCCTATATGGTCCACACTCTTCTATCCTCTGAAAATCATCATTCTTTCCTGCACTACCTTATTCACCTACATCTTATCCAGACTTGAACCTTGCTTCAGGTCACTTGCTCACATTGTTCTCTCCTGACTAGTTTTTTGCTTGTATTGTTGAGCTGTCATATGTAAATGAATTGTAGAATTGTAAAATTAAAACTCAAATTGGTCTTTAAAGGTATCCTCACTCAAGAGAGTGAGGACACCCATACTATCACGCACGCACGCACACAAGCACGCGCACACACATGCATACACAGACACTTCCCATCTCACCCTGGTAGGTGCATGCTGGGGTCATCTTATTATAATCTTCTGACAAGATGAATTCCTGAAAGAGATGATTTAGTTAAAAATGTTCACACTGATTGAGATTAAAAATTATGCAATGGCAACAGATGAGTTGCAGAGTTTTTAACATTACAGTTTAAACTGATTTGATTGACAGTAATCCAAAAAAAAACACAGTTGCAGATTAAAATCTAGCTAAATTCTGTACAGAGTAGTACAGTGAATGACTTCACCATTTAACTCAGTGCTAGAAAAAGCTTGGAAAAAAAGAAAATCTGAAATCTTTCATGTGAAATGAACACCTACTTGAATTCTAACATTTATTGTTTTTTTTAAGGCATTTAAAGTAGCAAAGCATAACAAGGTTTAACAAAGTATAAAAGTAAGAAGAAGAATTATCTTTAAATGTTCACTTTCTGACAAGTTAACCCAAATTACACAAGCAACAACACAAGTGAATTCTGTGTGTACAAGATAAAAGAATAGCTTTTACTTTGACAACATAATTTCTTGTAGTTTTTAAAACTTGTCATATAAATGACTGTTCCAAAAACAGTGGAAATGAGCTACAATTATTAAGTGCTAATATAAATTATTTAAATTAGGGTAGATTGTTAGAACCAAGGAAACTCATTAAGAAAGTCATGAGACTATTAATAAATGTATCACACAACTAAAATGTGATCAGAAGTATATCCACTCCAGCAAGAAAAACAGGAGAGTTAATGAGACTTCACACATAAATATTAAACTGCACTTTTTGATTCAAAGGTGAATAGTTCCTCGACTCTGATCAATGACTGTGTTTTATATTGGGGCAGCAGCAGTAAATCCATGTGACAGGGAATGTATAGTGTTTGGATGTTGTGTATTGCCTTACAGACAGCAACGCCCCAAAAGGAAACCCAAAGTGCTCACAGTTTCAACTTCCTCAGACGAGCTCAGGCATATATTAGGAAGTTAAAGGTTATGTCATAAGAGCGCTGCGTTGCAGTCTTCACAGGCTCTACTGGTGCTTGTGAGATGCTGGTGCCAAGTCTGACACAATCACTGGCCGCAAGACA
This sequence comes from Dactylopterus volitans, assembly GCA_901007715.1. Classification (NCBI taxonomy): domain Eukaryota; kingdom Metazoa; phylum Chordata; class Actinopteri; order Syngnathiformes; family Dactylopteridae; genus Dactylopterus; species Dactylopterus volitans. Next base: position 10,762 of record CAAKHG010003234.1, read on the forward strand.
GTGTACATTCTTTCAAATCAGGGCCATACTGCCTTAAATGTTTCATCAGTTTTGTTGCTCAACTTGCCTATAGCGGATAAACTTATGACATTTACTCCACTGATATAGCCTTGTTGCTGCTTTTTTGGCTAATTAAAGCCTGACTTTTGACCATTTACTGCTGTCGGTATTTCACACTGCTGCTGCCTCATGCGTCATACACGCTAACCACTAGCTCAGATCAAAACTATTGGACACATATACAGGAGCTGCAGGGTTGATGCAACATGCCAGGTTCTTGCAGAAATGGTGTTTGTAAAAAATAAGAATTTTCATCCTTTTAAAGAAGTAAAATAGTAAAACCATAATTCAGTGTTAATTTATGGGTGTCCAGGACTTGGTATTTTGAATTCAGATCAAATTTGAAACTGAGGTTTCAAACTCATTGACTTTTTAACTTGTTATGGTTAAGAAAATACATACTCTCTTGCACATGCGCGCGCGCGCGCGCGCGCACACACACACACACACACACACACACACACACACACACACACACACACACACACACTCATAATGAGTAGAAATGTTAACTGTAGGAAGAGATGAGTAGTGAGGTAGATGGTATATTGGTGTATCTGCGCAGGTGCATGTCATTTGTAAGTACGTGCATGTTTTTGAGGATGGATGACAGGCAAAAAGAGATGTAGAATGTGTAGGAATTATGACGTTAGTGTATGAAGGAATGATTTCCAGGTTATGTTGAAAGTAGTAGTTTGTTTTTTGATTGTGGCAGATAATTTTTTCATCACCATGTAATTGGATAGTAGATTTAGACAGTTTTCTTGATGATAGTTAGGGCTATAGATAGTATTCTGCTGGATCTGTTATTTTAAGAAGGTCTTCTAGTAAGCATAATGGGGTTGATGTCATTTTTCTCATGTGTACATTTATACTCTATGCAGATTCTTGAGTTGTGTTTTGTTAGATTGAGATCCTTGGGCCTGTACTACAAATCAGGATTTGCAGATTACAAGGTAACTTCGGGTTTAACTCTGGGTTTTCCATACCACAAAGCTGCTTCACTTTTCAGCGGCCTATCTTGCTATGGTAATTTATGATAACAACAGTGCACATGTCATGTAACTTTTCTCCAGAGATCACTTTATATCGTGCCCACAAGGGGGCATATTTCCCCTTTTCAGATCTGAAATACTACTGCCACAACAGGGAAAGAAGTCCAACTTGGAAGCATTACAGTGCTTGCTGAAACTATCGTAAATACTGTGTTAAAATACATCTTAAGTGCATTATCAATGATGTATCATGTGAAAAGTCTGCCCCTGACAGTCGGTGTGCAATTTGAAACCTGACCTCCACCCCCAAACAAACCATCATTTTGATGTTAGCTAAAAGAGGCTGTATGTTGTGTGTCCAGCCCAAATTACTCAGAGGATTTGGTTTATGGCAGAAAAGACATGATGCTGAAGAACATTGTGGATGGTAAGGGAAGTTGGAAAACAGATGTAACTATTCTGGTCCTTTTGTATTGTTTGGGCTGCATTAGCATAATAAGTGTACCACTACGACTAAATGAAACTAGTTACTGATGATGTGACCACTAATGGAAGTAGCAGAATTAATTCTGAAGTGTTCCCAGCTATACTTTGTGCTTAGGTTCAGGCAAATACAATGAAGCTGATAGGACAGTCTTTCATAATACAGATGGATAAATATGAATATGAAATGAATATCCTCCAAAAGCAACTCAAGACAAAGAAACTGGATATTCTTCAGTGACCAAGTCAGTCATCAGATGTA
>CAAKHG010003242.1:0-13145 GCA_901007715.1 Dactylopterus volitans
ACCCCTCTCTCCGTGAACATCTTGGAAAAAATCTCCATGGAGACTCATTTGGATAATCTGAATTATATGGGGCATCTAATTGCTGTAATTCTAACAGGGAGTTAAACTTCTAAAGGCATTTTGTCCCGAAGCCACTATTGATGTTTGACCTTATGCGGTCAGATGGAGTTAGATTTGTTCCAGGGAGTCAAGAATGTTGCAGTTTGTTTGCCGTGCACTGTCAAAACAGACAGACCTATTAACATCTCCAGCAATTGTCTGGGATATCAAAACTATTTATACCTATGATTACATCTGGGTAAACACTCTTTCCTGACTGCCCGCCAATCACGCCTGAATTCATTTCAATGCAGCTTGAGTCAAGTTTGATCACTATGACTTAATCCGTGACCAACCTGCAATCAATGAGCATAGCTTTCAAAGCTTCAAATTCAACTGAGCTGAGTTAGCGACTTGCAGCCAACTTGATAAGCTAGGGGCTAACGACCGGTGGAAAATCCAGTAACGGTGGACAGTCATTTCGTTGTATACGGAGATTGTAAAAACTCTCGAGAGCTTTATAGCTTTATAGCAACCTTTATAGCAAAAATACTTTGAGACTATTTTGACCACTTTGATTTCAAAACTGTGTAACACGTCACGGTGATGGATCCATAACCTTTTCTTACCTCACACCATTGGAATTTACAGCCTTTGACAAACCGGCTTGGATATAGTGGGACTAGACTTATTGATGGTCATGACAACACGAGCTCTTGCTCCATAGCCTTTCTTTTTGGTTGGAAAACTTTGCGGTTTTATTTTATCTCGTTGATAAACGACCAGGGTTTGAGCAGGATAATCAACACCCAGGTGTGAGAAATAAACGGTCTCAAGGCCCTCTGCAGAGGCGGACGCCCTCTGCTTTGTGCCCACATTGTGCCTTAAGACCTTTAATGCACACCCAGGCATGGATCATCCCTTATGTAATACATACTCCACAACCAACAAATATGGGTGTGTGCTGCTCTGAGACCCATTTACACAAGGCGATGAATGTAGATCTGGGCCACAAATTTCTGTCTATTCTCTGTTTAATGAAAACAACAGCTGCATAATTATGTCTGATTTCCAAACATGCTCTTTCTGTTTGTGGACCCTAATTCTTCAAACCACATCTAAAGAGTCTTTTACTTGCAGCACTACAGATGAATGACCGACAGCTGTGACTAATCACGGTCTCATCAGCATCCATATGCTCCATTGAAGCATTTGGACAACAACCTACCTCTGAGATTGAGAAACCACATAAGCTTTTGGCCTAATTCGGAGCAACTGATGAAACCCCACTGTCTGTTTCTCAATTTCTAAATTTCACATTGGAGGATTGGTTGATGTTTCCTTGTGTCTGTAGGCATTTTCCCATTTGTTTCCAATGCTTATTATGATATCTGCTGAGCTCAAAGTTGAGTTGTCCAAAATGCGATACAGCTCAGAAAACCAACAAAGACATTGTTTGACATGCGTCAGCACAACTGAATGTAATATATATATATATATATTTTTTTTTTTTTTTTTTTAATACAGAACAAAGTCCGGTCTGTTTTTGGGTAAACTGAAGATACAGCTCTGGGGGACAAAGAATTGAGATTGCATGCCTTGTCTCATCCTTAAGCCAACTCTGGGTTGGTGGAGGAATGTGGGTGCAGAGTTTTCATGTGAGCTGCTATTTGTTACACAAATATCAGAAAATTCTCGTGACCCAAGGGTCTTTCTGTGTTCTCTCCAAAGCCAGGAGGAAAAACATGGACCAAAATCGTCTGCTTTGGTCTCACAGGAGAGGAGTATAATTCCAGTGTGGCTAATAATGGATATATTACAGAGATAAACTTAATTTCAATCTTACAACCTTATCAGCAATGTCAGCAGTAAAAAATCCATTATCCACATGGAATTAAGTCCGAGGCCAAATGCAGATTGCAAAACTAAAATATGAGTTGAGATGTGATATTTATTGCTGTGTGAGTGTTGGTGGGACCTTCTTTGCTACATAAAAAAAACAAATCTTTATGGTTTGGAGCTTTTCCTTTGCTGGCACGTCTCCCTTTGTGCTTTTACTGCCTTTCTAGTTGATAAATGTCCCAGGAGAGGTTAGTCTACTGGTCAAAATGCACACGAGCATAGCCAGAGTTCCTTCAATCCATGCCGCTTTGTTTCAAAGTATAAACTATGATTGATGTTCATGTTGTGGCCGAGGAGCCGGGAAGGGTCTCTGCAAGTCAAGGTCATGACACGGTGAGCTGGGGAAGAGTTTTTGGGGGAATGAATTTGCTTAAAGACTTTGAATTCCGAGAAACAACATTCCAGCTGCATGGTCTGGCTTGCCACAAAGACCAGCGTACTGCCGTCGACCGATGGTGCGATGGATTTAGGTGTCATACCAAAAGGCACGAAAGTTCTGAGCATCAGCTATGCACGCTGCATATTTTACTTTGTAAAATCTATTTGAAGAATCAAGAGCAGTGATGCGCTAAGACACATAGTAAACTTCACTGAGCGACTTCACCTCCTGCTTTTCCTTTACTGTGATGCCTTTCCTGAGAATTGCACTCTAATCTTTAGCAATACGAAGTGGAGGGCTACCTGGCTGGAGTGAGATCTTGATGGCAAAACTGAATGTGGGCCACACCGAACTGCACAACACAACAAATATCATATATGAGGTTGCGTAAAGGTGCCTTGCATGTTGGGGCGACACGCTGATGTTTGTCAAAGAGTCGGCGTGTAACAAGTTGGGACAAGGACAGCGCTGTCCTTTGGTGCTGCTGTCTTCTGACCACGTGCACAGGCTCCAAAATGGACCGTTTTGGCTCATCTTATCACATTTCATGTTTTTTTTTTGTTTTTTTTTTGGGTGTGTGTTCAACGTTGCACACAAGAAAATGATGGAAACCTCTTAGTCCAACAAAATGGTCAACTTCAGTATGGTAATTCTAGTTGTTGGTTTGATTATTAACCAGATTTCCAAATTGATAGGTATGTGTATTTAATTTGTAAGTGTATATACAGTATGTGTATGTGTATTTAGAAATGTATATACCTGTACATATGTATGTGTGTGCATGTATATACACCTATCAGCCATAACTATATGATCACCCGCATAACGTTCTGTGCTGCAGATTATTAAAAGGGGGACCTTTTGCCGTCAAAACAGGCCTGACCCATCAAGACCTGGACTTCATTAGACCTCTGGTGGTGTGCTGTGGTATCTGGTACCAAGATGCTAGCAGCAGATCCAGTAAGTTGCGAAAGTGGGGCTTCCATGGATCGGACTTGTTTTTCCAGCACATCCCACAGATGCCTGATTGGATTGAGATCTGGGGAACGTGGAGGCCAAGTCAACACCATGAACTCGTTGTTGTGTTCTTCAATTGATTTCTGAGTCATTTTTGCTTTGTGGCAGAGAGCATTATCCTGCTGAACGAGGCCACTGCCGTCAGGGAATACTGTTTCCATGAAAGGGTGAACATTAGTGGTCAGAAAAGCAGTTTATCCACTTTTAGGGGCGACACTCTTCATACAGCACTAGTATTTCTCTCCCGTCTTGTGGCGATGATCAAGTGTCTTCACAAAATTTCTAAACCCTTCATCTTCATCACAGAGACATTGTAGGTCCTTAAGTGTCATTCCACCGAGGCTCTTTGTGGCATCCATAACTCTTGGGGAATCACCCAGGTGAAACAACAAGGTAATGAAGTCTATAACCTATCTGCATGTAGCCTAAATATAGTGATGCTAATGTTCCTTTGACAGTTGAAACAAAAGGGTTATTATATTTGACCATATTCATATTTCAGGTTTCGGGAATATATGTTTATGTAGGTATATATTTTTCAGTTCCAGTAAAATAATTCATTTTGCTTTATTTAATCTTGCTGAATATATTATATGACTGAACGGGCTATATTAAATCAGTCTGCTAAAATTACCACTATGTTGACCAATTACACTTTGAAAAACAACATTAATTGATGCTGAAGGTGACTAAATCTTACTTTCTTACTTTCACATCTATAAATTAGCGATTCTTGACCATGCCAAAAGGCCTCTTCCAGGGATTTCTGTCTCATGGCCCCGGATCCGCTTCTGGTTCGGCGATCCCCCTCCTTCTCCCGCCGTTTAGTTTGCAGTGTGGAGTTCTCTTTTAAGTCTGCTTTTATGTGTTTACATAAATTTGTGATGTTGCCACAGTAGCGTATTTGTTTCCTGCAAACATCACAGCTTGCAAGTATTTTTGTCTACAGCTGTAAAATAACTCAAAACAGCGCTGCTCTTCCGTAGCAGGCGGCCAGTGTGCTGATGAGTCACGTGAGCGCACGCTGGCAGCGACTCACAGCGTAGCAGAGGAAGAGGGGGCGGGGCAAAGTGAGCCTGAGCGAAGAGAGAGGAGCGATGTAACCACTACGACGCAACGGGAGATGTGTACTCAAAGTAAACTGAAGTATCAAGGTCATCACGCAAGTATCGATCAATACCGATACCAGCGTTGGCATCCATACTGTCGATATTTAGATTGATCCGCCCACCACTTGTGTCCATGGTCTGCGACAATGCTTAGGCAGTTGATGCGTGTCAATGTAACATCCACATGCATGGCAGGACCCAGGGTTCCCCAGCAGAACATTGCCCTTCTTCCCATAGTGCATCGTGGTGCCACGAGTTCCCTGGGAAAGCAAGACACACACGCACGCACGCACACACTCCGTTCATCCACATGATGTAAAAGAAAATGTGATTCATCAGACCAGGACACCTTCTTCTGATGCTCCGTGACTCACTTCTGATACCCATGTGGCCATTGTTGGCTCGGCACCCTGGCTGGTCTGTGGCTATGCAGCCACATATGTAAAACAAAAAACAAAAAAACTGTGCTGCATTGTGTGTTCTGACACCTTTCTATCAGGACTAGTGTTTTTCAGCAGTTTGACCTACTGTACCTCGTCTGTTGGATTGGACCACACAGGCCAACTTTCGCTCACTCCCTATGTGCATCAGTGAGCCTTCGCACCCCTTGACTCTGTCGCCAGTTCACCATTGTTCCTTCCTTTGGCCATGTTTAAGAGGTTCTGGCCACTGAAGACCCAAAGCACCCCACAACAGTTGCAGGTTAGATGACCCAGTCGTCTAACTACTAGAATTTGGCCTACGACAGAGTCGTTCAAATCCTTACATTTGCCCAGTTTTCCTGCTTCCAGCACATCAACTTTGAGGACAAATTGTTCACTCGCTGCCGAATGCATCCCACCCACTGACAGGCGCCATGATAGCCAGACAATCGGATAAGTCCTCTGCTTCTACATATGAGCCCTTACCACTGCATATGGGCTCATAGCCGTATAAATGTAAATACAAATATTCTCTTTAATGACTTGGCCTCTGCCCGCTTTACAATGTAGCAACTTCCTAAAAGCAGTGGGGGTAAGCTGTTGAACTTTTTTTTAAAAAACGATCAGCACATCTGGAGGATGCCTTGAAGTGTGCATTAGCACGAGCAACGTGTTTAACCGCAAAGCCGTTGAACCCGTCGCTGTTGTAGTCCACAGGGATCCACAAGTCCACAAGTTTTCCCATGCAGCTGCTTTAAAAGCGAGAGGCAGGTCTTCTAGCTCCTGTGTGTCATCTCAACTAACCCTCAATACTCTTCTGCTTTTTTCCATTTTACTCTTTTTATTCTATTGTTGGCTAATGGCACTTGGCAAAAGGCTTTCAGGCGAAATGCCTCCGCCTAGATTGGCGCGTGGGTACTGCCATGCGTGACTGACTTTTCCCATTCAGATGTACTCATCGTATGACTGCGTGCACCAAACGTGACATCTGTTCAGTGACTGGTCAGCACAAATACTGTTAAACCCCTAAAATGTATATACCCTAATATGTTTATACATTGTATACATTTATGTATATAGCAAGGCAATTTTTTTTTTTTTTTTGGACACTTCATGTCTTCTAAGTTCTTTTAGCACTCTTTCAAGACTTTGTCAGTTTCTCATACCTTCTGCATTCATGGCACCAATAAATCTTGAACCTACAGTTCATTGTCAGTTTTTTTTTAACGTGAAATGGAATCTGATGGGTGGCAATGAATCACAGACATTTAATCCACTCATTTATTCTGATACATTTGGATGGCAAATCCCTGCATTCCTTCAATTTATTAATCGCTAACATGATTGGATTTTCTTCCCTCTGAATACAAGTCAACCAAGATGTATCTGTTTTAAAAGCTCTTTAACATGTATGGCATTGGGCGAATCATTTACATTCCTGTCTGATACAATCAACAAGCCTGAAATCTGTTGATATCATTTCAACATCAGCATTATTTCATCTATTTTGTTATGTAACTTCAAGCTTTTCATTTAATTCTTTCATGCAGTTTGCTGTGTGCAGCCTTTTAAAGCACATGTGGTCAGATGACATTGAAAATATTACCGGCTTTCCTACATGGAGATACAAAGCAGATGGGCTTGTTTGAGAAAGGATGCTGTGCCATGGAAATATTGTGACAAATTATATTTCATCTCGCCTTGATCAACATCCAAATCTATACTGGAAAATAACTTCATTAATATGTTCAAGTGAGCGGAGAAGTCAGTAATAAAACTGTAAGAGACAGACTGTCAGATACTGTAATGAGATCGTGCATTACTCTGTGGTGAGCAGGGCAGTGCAGTGAAAGCTTGTATGACATGTGCAGACTATTTACAGCAATTATTTCCCTGCACCGACGACACAAGGGTAGTCGTGATCTGATTGGAGGTTAGCTGCATCCTGTTGCGCGCTAGCTGACAAATGCATGGTGCCTTTGAGGAACATGTCTGTACTGTAGTTTATTGATGTCACGGTTTTGTCATGTGGGGTCATGGTTCAATTGGGGAAAAAACAACAACAAATAAAGTTCCAAATACATGATTCTAGGTTTATTTTTCCTCTTATTTTGAAGAGAACAAATTACAGGTTGTTCCACCGAGTGTCGTTTTGAACTGAGATGGTTGGCACAAGCCTCTAGTGATCATATTTTAACAGGCAATAGGTCAAAATCAACTGAAAAACACCTCCTATGCAATTAAACTTAAACTTGAACAGTTTTATGGGTTCCGTTTGTTCAAATTCTCAAAGCTTAAAGGGACATTCACGTTCGCCGAGAAATGGAATCATTTAGACCTCATTTTTAGCCTAAGTGCAGCTGTTTCCTCACCAGCCTCGCAGTCGCATTCATGGACGTGAAAAAATGCTGCTCCCGGCCCAGGTGTCTCTTCTCTCTATTTACTACATAACCAAATGTTTTCTATCATATCGAGCCTGTCTTGCCACACAGCCGCATAATCCATATGTACTGAAATTTGATCATAGTATGTTTTACAGAGGAAGCCATACATTCATATTTTTACTAAACTGACTTTTGTCAATAGATTACGTTTGACCAGAGTATACACTATTGTTCAAAAGTATTAGATTAGCTGGACTGGCACACTCGCTCATGGCCAGTGAGTATTGCTTATGTACAGCAAGTAATTACAGTCAGGGTGGAGGGTGGTACGGAAGCAAACATTATGAGGAATTAATCTTTATTCAAAACCCGTTCATTCGAAAATCAGTGAACAGAAAATGAGTTATAAAACAACAATGTTGCAGCTTTAGCTGATTATGGAAGCATTCAGCGCACCGGCGTCTTTCTTGCCTCCGGCGCCACAGCTTGTTGGCCGCTGTTCCAGCTGTGTCAAACAAACAAACAAACAAACTTCTAATAACCTATAGGCAATTAACTTTATACAATCACTGGCATTACATCCAGACTTTCTTGTATGAACGGATGCTATTTGTTACCTGGAAGCCAAATGACAGATTTAAGGCAAAACATTGTGACATGCGAGTGACGTGAATTGCGTTTCCACAAACAGCCAAGAATCATGCAGGGACTCATGCACAGCACACATGAACTGCAGCTGCTTCACAGGGTTGTTTTTTTTGGGGTTTTTTTTTTAGAAAAAAAAAATAAAATTCAATGAATTACACAAGGCCAGAATCCAACATCCAAACATGTCTGTCACACTGAACTCCAAACGCTGAGCCTCTTCCAGCGAACACAACAACTCTGCGTTGAATTAATTTCCTGCAAATATGGATACACTTAAATATTTTCTCCCTTTGACTTGAGTTTTCTCTTTTCTGGCACACATGCAGGAATTAGTATAAATGCTTTTCCAGGAACCCGTAGCATTTCTTTGTGTAGTAAATCTGTTACAGAATCACGCAGCACAAGACAGCCTTCGTTTCGAGGATCTTCTTAAGGAGATCATCCCCTGTGTTTCAAACCTTAAAATCCTCCGAGAGACCGCGTTGAATACCTGCATAGTGTACACCTCGCAAGTGCGTTTCACAGAGCAGGCCACATCAAACAGCTCAAGTGCGCACACGTCTGGCGGCATATCCATCTTTTTTGTGTTCGTCACTCAACACCCCTGCAGAGCCTTGACCCACAAGGCTCTGACTGGCAGGCTGCCAAAGGCGTCAGTCAGGGAGATCCAAGTTCATCCAAAACGGATGTGGATGTCTTCATTGCGGCTGTCACAGCAGCGCCGAGCCCTTTTCAGCGCACGGGCGCCTTTGATGCAGGTGTGGTTCTGGCCTGGGCCGGTGTGCCAGATAAGGGGATGACATCAGTGCATTAGTTCATGTCAACACAGGACAGAGCAGGTAATCTGTGTCTTTAGTGATTGTCCTGTAAGACCTGTGGTTTATATCCTGAAATGACTGTGCAAGGATTTCTTCTGCATGTCCCTTTGATCGCAAGTTTATTATTTTTTTTTCTTCTTTTTCTTCTTTGTTTAAAATACTCTGTCAACAAAAAATGCAACATAGAATCTATTTTCATCCGGAGGACAACTGACCACATATTTGTTAGATTATCAGCAATGCTCTTATTAAAAACTGATGCGTGCTGCATAAAAATGCTGATGCATTGTCTGTATGAAAATCCCAAAGCTAATTATGGGAGATCGCTGCTGGGAGCAACAAGCCAAACGTACCATTTGTCAAGAAAAACTGAAACCTGTATGTTGCCAAAAAGAGATGAAAAGAAAATGAAAAATAGGTGGATTTCCAACAGTTGGTTTGGACAGTATGACGAGGACGGGCGGCCTGCAGAATAGGCTCAGTGCTGTGGCTGCAATAACCACAGCAGAGGAAGACGTGGTGACTAACTAAACTTAAAATCAGCTCTTTGAATAATAAATACAAGATAGCAAAAAAAAAAAAAAAGAGAGGTCTTCAGGATTTTATTTGTCGACGCTGACAGCAGAAACTGCTTGTTCTTCTCTTGGAGTCGAAACTGCTCACGTGAGTTAAAAGCTCAGTCGGAACTTACTCCAATATAGGTGTCTCCATCTCCCATTAAGCACATTAAGTACTTCTTTTTTTTTCCTGAAAAAGGCAAAATCCACCAAGCAGGCATGGAACCTTTTATTTTCTAAAAGTCAGTTTACTCAAACTCTGTCGCACCTGAAAGTGGCAAAACAATAATAGTGGTAGTCTGTTCACAGTTGGAGCTGGAAGTTTGGCAGTTTGTGTTCTGGGTCATAAGACATGGGAACAGGTTGGTAATTAATTAACAGAAATATATCTGAACTCTCCCATCTCACATCTGGCAGAAAGCGCTGTCAAAGAGTGTTGCAGAGTGTGACATATTCCTTCAAAAGTCACTGCTGACAAGACCAACAATTAGGGCACATAAATTAGCTGACTTTGCGTAATACAGCAGTAAACTTTAGATAACCTCTGGATGAGAGACCAAGATTTTTTTTAGGTAAAGCGGTTTAAGACTTTGCACTTCTGTTGTTTTGTCAGACAGAAAACCAGGTTTCAACAAGTCGTCGAAGGGAGCAGATTTCTAGCAGAGTTTCCTGACAGATAGTAGCTGCCTCACTTTTCCGTGTTTGGTAAATATTTAATTTACGAGGCGGACACCCAGGCATAGGGAGACTTTCTGCAGCTCTGCTGTGAAAACACAGCCAGCTTGAATACCCTGTTAATCTATTTATTTTTTATCAAAAAAAAAAAAAAGAAGTAAAAAACAATGAAAAAGGTCCATGCACATGTGTTGCGGTTACTGCGAGTAGCAAAAGAGTAGCTGTGGAATTCAAAGGTGGGGACAAAGATTAGGATGTCATCAGGCTTCCTCTCAAGGATGACAAGTAGGATTTGGATTTGGTTAAAGGAGGCGGACATGGCAGAAAAATAATTTCTTGTGGTTATTCAAAAGTTCCCGACCACATTCTAAAAGAAGTGGGTCACTTGGGAAGGGACTTGTTGACTGTCATGAGTCCTCAACCCTAATTGTCCATGGAAACCCATGATGGCATGACAACTTTTTCCTGGTGTTTGGTCATGTCTGAATGCCGGCAGCGCATAACTCTGATGGTGGAGATACTGCTTGGAAGGCCTTCCTCGTCATCGTTGGAAACACAAGAAACAGCAGAGATAAATAAACAAGCTCATACTGCCGCGCGATATTTGGATACATAGGAATTTGCTTCGTGGTTGGCTCGTAGACCGTTGGTGTCATGTTTCGATGCGCCGATTTCAGCGGAACTCGGTAATTTACGTCGTTCGATATTTTCACAGAATTCAGTCACCACACGTCAATGCAGTGATTCCCCCACCTCAGTTACTGTCTCATTTGCACCCAGTGGATTTATGGGAAAAGAATCCTGGTCCAACCAATGCTGCTTGTATTATTGCAAATAATCACTTCATGTTCACATAGCTTTAATAGACTTTCTTCGCTCTGCTGTCTAAAAAAAATGTCAAGACAGTGCCAGGTGGTTATGATTATGATTATGTTGTTTTTTTGAGGACTTTTACACTTCCTCTTGTTAAATCCCCATTGACCCACTTTCTATTTTGACATTAACAGGCCATCCTCCATCCTCCACACCTTATAGTCTACAAGAATGAACCTAATCTATTTAATCTTTTCTCCTGTAATCCAGCGCTAACATATGGACAATTAGAATAAACAGTTCCAGAAGTTGGGATTGATTTTAGTTTTGCTATAAAAATTAGTTTTAGTAGTTTTAGAATGTTTTTGAAAGGCTTAAAGCATACCGTCTAGTACTTGCTGTGGATGGGAGATGGTAGGCAAAGCAATTTCAAAACTTTTCATGGTGGACATGTTGAATTATCAAAGCAGAATAAACACAAGTGTAAGTTTTAAAAATAGCATTTCCTCCAGATGCATGTGAACGCTGAAATGGTGAATTGAATTGCTGAAGCAAAGTTGATAATAGGTGACGCCGAAAAGTGTCACATTCTTGGATACCCCCGGCGGGGAGGTGGAGTTAGAGCCGTTTTGTCTACATATTCATGCGGATGACGATAATGACAGCCTCGGCAATGCATTTATGTCATTAACAGATTCAGTTGGCTTCTCTCAGAGTTTAAATTAAACCCACTCATTGCTTTGATCACACCCCAGACCTTGTTCTGGCGAATGGCACTGAAACCAAACTTGGACTTTATCTTTAAAATACACCAAAAATGTTGTAGAAGTAGCAGCACGAGTAGTACACTGTAGAAGTAGTAGTGATATTAGTAGATCGTACGGTGTGGGATGAGGTCAAAATAAAGCAGAGCCACACACACACACGTTATTTCATGTTATTACAGGTTCATAGTGTAACTGGGTCAAACCCGGCCTGCGAGAGCCGCATATCTGGCCTGTGGGCCGTTAGTTGGGATTGGCCGTTGCAAAGGAACACAATTTTTAGGAGTTGACGACAAGGTAGTCAGACCACAAGGCAGAAAATACAGAATGCAGAAAATGTAGCACATTTTAAGGCGACAGAACAGGATACTTATCTTTAAACGGGAGTTCATGCACTCAGTACAGTTCAGTAGTTTCACGTTACTGACATGTAGTTTAACCTCTAGATAACATAAATAATGTCTAAAGTCTTTGTTGGCGTTTTATCACAATAACCGTGGTACACAGTGATTTAAATGTATCTTGTGTGTGAACTAAACTATTATCATATGAATAAAGGTAATTTGTATGATTTCACATTTTCTGAACAACGGTCTAAGTATACTGTACTGGTTTTATTCAAATCCAGACATTTATCTCAACATTAAATCTTCAGCTAATTTGTCCAGTCTTAATAAATATTATTTGTATTGCACATTTAGAAACAGTTACTATAAAGTGTGTGCGTTACGTAAAAGCACATTCACAACAGTGTAATTTTGTAAGATATTTAACAGGATAAAGGTCTGGCTTGCCTAGTTTTTCCCGGCTGGTCAATCCAGAATGATGGTGCCCCAGTAGCAATAAGGTATAATACAATACAATAAATCTTTATTGTCCACCGTGGCAAAAAATTGTCTCTGGCTCACTCATATGTAGGGCATACAGTTCATTCATAAAAGTATAAACTCCAACAGGGCATAAAAGAACTGATAAATAGGGGATAAAATAGCTATAAACAGTTCTTCAAATAAGTACAGCAGAGAAGTTCATGTCACTGTGGGTTTACTAATTAGTTGAATTAGGAAGGAGAGTGGCATTTGGGCCAAAAGGCTATTTAAAGACCCCTTTAGCCAAAGGAACTCTGTAGCGCTGCCCAGGCTTCAGAAAATCAAAGTGACTGCAGAGAGGATGGGAGCTGCCTGCTAAGATTTTTCTAGCCTTCCTCCTCAGTGAAGATGCCAGTCCGGAGCTTTTTTTGGGGGGGGGGTGGGAGGGTTCTCTGTGATTTTGCTTCTCGTTGACAAAATCCTGTTTAGTTTGTTCTTGCATTTACAGCTTAAGTGACCAAACCACACAGGGAGATGAAAGGTAAGGAGATGAGCAGTATACACTAACACTAGATTCTGCTTACTGACCCCAAGGCTGCCCCGTCTCCTCAGGAGCGTGAGTCTCTGTGAGCACTTTTTGAAGTATGTTTCCGGAGAAATTTGTTCGGTTGTCGAGCACTGTTCCAAGATATCTAAAGGACTCGACAGTTTCAACAGGAAGATGGTTCCTGAAATCTCTGGAAGAGCCAAGGTGTGATTCTACATAACTCAATAAGGACTCAACAATTAGTCAATCATACTGAGCGCAG
>CAAKHG010003245.1:5520-16018 GCA_901007715.1 Dactylopterus volitans
GCAGCACCAAAAAAAAAAAAAAAAAAAAAAAAAAAAAAGCAGCCAAAGTAAAAGTGTCAGGAAGAACTTCTGACTCGGATGAATTCATGACTCATCCTTGAATGAGCGGCGTCGGGCCACTCAGGCAGCGCCTGCTCGTTGTCATGATTTCGTTGCCTTCATAGTCTGGGACCACGACTGTATTTAGTCCATCCTCAGCGTCAGCATGTCATCACCACGCTGCTTTCTCCCTCTGCCCCTTATTTCGCTGCTGCCGTTAAATGCGCCTCTCCCCCTCCTCGTCTCTGCCCAGCCATCACACTTATTCATCTCATCTGAATCCATCTCATCAGCATCAGTCGCAATCCATCAGCCACCATCAGAGTCTAGACTCCCAGCTTTTAGCTGCCGCTCGGGGCGGACAACCCTTAATTTCAAATCTCGTGCATAAGTGCCGACCGTCCGTGTTCTACCCCACACCACTGTTTGTATCAAATAAATTATTTCTTCCTGAGTGAACTGCAAGGTGATTAGCAAGCAAAAAAAAAAAACAACAACTTCAATACGATGTAAATAAAAGAACTAAACATGCCAGGAATAATCTGCCATCCACCATTATGGTCCATCCGTCTACTGCTTATCCGGAACCTCGTCGCAGTGACAGCAGACTTGGCAAAGTATCCCTCGTGTTAAATTGATTGTGCATCCCCATGTTCCAAGAGTTGTGTTGTCGGGCTCTGTGGCCTCTGGCAGAGTCTCCCAAGGCAGAGTAGTTGGTGGCGAGGGTCCAGACGAAGAGCAACTCGGAAACCAAGATGAATCTGCAATGTTGGGCAAACGAAGTCTGTATAAAAGGTGGTCGGGGTCAGCGTGATGTCCCCCATTGGTTTGTTGATTTTAATTCTAGGGATTGGCTTCATGGACAGCGGCATATTGGTTTTCTGAAACCAGGACGTACCATATTTAGATGAGGGGGCAGAGCTGGGGAGAAACTACAGGGACCCCAGGCCAAGCAAACCTCACTGCATTAGCCAGAACTTCGGTTTTTACCGTGAGAAATCGCTGCTAACAAAGTTAGCTTCCATAACTCAAGGTAACTTTAATAGCAATACTATACAATAGAGGCAACGGTGTTACTATATTGTAGTTGAACAACATGTTAGCATGTTTAACAACATGCTAAACTGGGTCGTCAGTGTGCGCTCGGCTCACTTTAACTGTGGAGGCAGATTTTATTTCTTTGCCTTTCTCATATATTTATGCATTTTAACACTTTGATGCATCTTTCTCGTTTTAAAATTTGTGTTTCTCATGTGCAGCAAAGGTATATATGTTCAGCACTTGCTCTTAAGTTGGCTGATGTTTTTTTTTTTTTTTTTTTATGACTCATACTGTTGATTTGTTTTAAATCATATTAAGCCCATGAATGGTCTTATGTAAATTAACCTTCTATGTCATAAACAGCACTGAAGTGATAAAAGACAGCGAAAGATTAGCTGTATTTTTCAACTAATTGCAAGTCTATCTCTATGAAAGTTATTATCCACACTTGAAAAACCAAGGTCGAGTGTTTCTTTAAACACGGAAAATGTCCTGAGAACCATCTAATTCCAGCAGGTTTATTTAAAATTCATGATGTAAATAAACTCAAAGAAAAGAAACTGAAGAATGAACTACACAGCTGATGTGTCCTTCATCAGAGGAAGCTGAAATGGAGAGTTTATCATCATCATCATCATCATTATTAGAAGTTCAGGCAGCCTCCCTCCTCCATGTGCTTCAGTCAAACAGTCAAACACACGGTCACGAAGAAGTGCTGGATCACAGCCCTCATATCCATGAACAATAATCATATCCGTGAGCAATCATCATATACATGAACAATCATATTCATTAACAGCGATCACATCCATGAACGACAATCATGACCATGAAGCGGCTGTAGCTGAGGACTCTCCTGGATGGACTCACTGTTCTAAGAGAACAAACTCCTGCTGTTCCACAATAATCTGTGTATTTCATATGATAACACCAGTATGACTGAGTGTTATTGTCCTTTTATGTCTGGAGTTTGTTGTACAGTAGTTAGCTGGCTAAACTATATTCTAGCGTTGTGTCAGTCGGACTGCAGTCACACTCCAGATGTTTCATCCTCCAGACTCCATCACACTACGACCTAATGTTACCTCATCAGACGTAAGAATCATTGATTTTTCATCTCTGGTGGAGTCACGGTGTCATCACCATATAATTATGTCACGTCGCTAATGTGATTTGTCAGTCTCAAACAACTGAGTTCATATTTCACATCAGATGCAGCAGCTTTTCGATTCTACCTAATGACAACGTTACTGTTTAATCAAGCTGTACTTTCCTTCCTTCCTACCTACGATTAACAAACAGTTTTACGCTGGTTAAATGTGTCTTCATACCACCTTTCACTAAAACTGTAGACTAGCGAACAACCTCGGTTAATATCAAAGATGCTAACTGTGATAATAATTGGGATACTAATTTTGCCTGATAAAAACACTTCAATAAAATAATCTCAACTAAAAATCAAAAACTGAATCTTTCGGAGTAGTTGGTTCAACCAACTGATCGTTCACAACTTTACAGGCCAATAAGGAACAAACGGCAACTTCAGGCACTAATCGCCTGGTGAGGCGGTGCCCAGGCTGTGAAACCAGCCTGATGATTGGCTGGTTCCAAGTCAGTCACTGTGTAGCCACACACTAAACTTTATCGTCTTTTTGTAAATACACGATGGCTTAACTTCCCAAAAACATAATTATGTATTGAAGATGAAATTAAAGTAGCGATTCAGACCTTAAACCTGTCGTGACAACGTCATCTGAGGGAATAATTGAGGTTAGAGGTTTGTAATTTTCCAGCACACATCAATGGGCCAAATTGTCTTCTGCCACCAGCAGTGTGGACATCTGACAGCCATTGGATAGAATGCAAGATTAGTGCACATCCGCACTCTGCATACAGTCTATGTGGGCAGCCTCATCTGGATTGGGGGAACCAGGGCGCGCTCCTGTAGCCAGGCCTGGGAGGATGGGTCCTGGTGACCAGGTCCTCACCAGTGGGGCCCAGTTGGATCATAGCCTGACCAAAACTGCAGTGAGTCTCCCTCCTGTGGACCCACTCTGCATGGTGGCACGTCAGGCATTCAGCTTGTCCACGCACTCTAATGCGAACCTCAACCACCATCTTTTCCCTAAACCCAACCATTCTCGCGCATGTCTGAGCATAGCCCGACCTTCATTTCGGCACTGAAATGTAACAAAATGTGAGTAGCTGTACAGAATTTATTTTCATTTTCGCAGTCCACACTTCATAATCCATTTTGGTTAAATAATGAAGAGGGTATTTCACATTGGAGTGAATAGAAAGCCTGCCGGGGCTCGTACGGATGTAAAAACGCAGTTTGACAAACCGTCGTTATTTGCTTAGCTGGGATTAGAATATGATGGTGAAAACCCCCCAAATTTTCCTGCCATCCCTGAGAGGCTCTTCACTGATGCCCAGTCTCTCGCAGCCATTTGGGAATATGATTTTTATGTGAGATTTCTGCTACAAAAAAACAAACAAAAAAACAACATGTTTTCATCAGCTTTTCTGTTGGTTCCACTCGTCCAACCTAACAACTTGTCCCTCACTTTGCATATTAATGTTATCTTCATCCTTGGGGCTGTAATAAAAGTGATTTTTTTCACCCCCCTCTCCACACTCCCATCTGAGGCTCAGTGATTTAGTTAAATACCTGCTGTTATATTTACATAAACACATCCAGCCTGTGAGAGCAAATCGCCGCCTGGAGCCGCACGACGACGACGACGACGACGACGAACGACAACCATATTTTGACAGCAGTGAGCAGAAACAGCAGCTCATTGCAGACACGCACACACACACATGCACGCACGCACACACACACACACACACACACACACACACACACACACACACACACCACTGTCACCTCCGTCTTTAACAAAACGCGCCACGTATTCCATTCAGGGTTGCCTGTTCAGGCTCTCTTCCAAAAAGCTCGGGACCGGCAGCAGAGAAACATCTCATCCCCAACTCTTTGGGTGAGAAAGCCATAAAAACTGATGACACTTGACTTTACAAGCACCATGATGCTAGCTTTTTTTTTTTTTTTTTTTACTTTTCCAATCCATTTGCTTGCCTCGCCCTCCAGGCAGCTGCTCTTGTCTATCCATTTTACGACAACACCCATGATAATCAGCTCGCAGCAGATATGAAACCCTGCTTTAATAAAGCGATAGACAGTTCAGTCTTCAGGGGGTTCAAGTGTCATTTAAGTTACTCGTCACCAAATTGGGACCATTATTTTTTCTATATCGTTGATGTCGGATGAAACCAAAACAGCCACTGGAGAAAAACTTCAATTGTGCCTTGAGAACATGAAGACCTGGGTGACCTGTAATTTCCTGCTTTTAAACTGAAGTTATTGTACTTGGCCCCTGAACACCTCAAAAAACACGTTATGTAATGAAATGGCTGCTCCATATGACATGGCCTCGCCCTCCACCGTGTATCCTTTCACTCCCTTATAACACAAAACTTCCAGGGTCACTTCTCCTTGGTCTTTTTGTTCTGTTTTGTTCGTTCTCTTTTGTCAAAGCAGGCACATTGTTTCTCAGACAAATGCAAAAAAAACAACCTAGTCCATCCATGTCATTTCCCGTTCCATCAGGAAAGCTGCTTTACATACACAAAGAAGAACTAGAACAAGAGATTGTAGTTCTTTGCACGTCCTCCTACAAGGATGTGATAACCAGGCTTGTAAAGTAATAATTAGTAGAATGAGGGTAGAAAGACGTAGTGATGGATATTGAGTTTATTACCTGCATTGTCTCATAAAAACAGATTTTAGCTGGTATAAAAGAGGCTCGCCTAAAAAACACAAAGCAATGTCTGCTATTCGAATATTTGCCTCGCTTCATCCTGGCGTCGGACGGCCCTTTTATCTGGAACCACGCTCTTCTCTCAACCTCAATGCGCCTGTTGTCCTACCTTCTAGACACGTTGCATACTAATGCGTTTTAGATGCCATCATTTATTTCCCATAAACGCATATCGGCGTGCTTGCTACAGCAAGCTTAATTGGATGTTTCTCTGCATGATTTCCTAACAAAGATTCATTTGATTCAACATTGATGTACTTTAAAAAATAAATAAATGAATGAAATAAATATTGAAGCAAGCATGTTGAGAGTCATCGCTGATGCACGCGGAGCCCGTTTTGAAAACTGAGATCATATCCAGGCTCCATATTGTAAACATGACCTACTTAGTTAAATTTCAACCAGCCCATAAAAGTCATTTTATCCTTCACAGAGCAATTCTCATGGCTGGTGCTAAATCAAACAGTAAAAAGCCCACTCACACACACACACATGCGCACACACGCACGTACGCACGCGCACAGTAACCTTCAGAAACTTGCTCCATGATGGGTAGCATGAATCTGTCACATAAAGAAGCGTGACGAGTGAAGAGCCTCTGTAATTCGCCCGCCGCGCCTCCATTCAGTGTCCCTAAAACCATCCGCCTTGTCAGAGTAATTTTCTTCACTTGAAATTAGCTGCTTCTAATAAAATTTTAATTCAGTTATTACAAGCACAGTGATGCCTCAAGTGCTGCCCCTAAGCCCCATCTGGCTTATGGAAATTTATTCACCAGATGCACTTAAGCCTCACGCAAATGATTTTTAATTTGGTGGAAATTGGCTCTGTTCATTAACTCGACATTAACCGAGCTAGAAATGGAATCTGACCATTTGTCTCGGCACGCTGATATCAGTTCAGTTTGGCTGCGGGAGGAGAGTCAACATGACCGGCGTCCATGTTGGTAACAATCGCAAAACAAATAACTGTGTCCGTAAAAATGAATGATTTTTTTTTTCTCTTTTTCTTTTTTCCAGATCCAGCTGCTCCTGCGATGGTTTGAAATCTATTTCGGGAGGCACAAACTCTCAGTGATGAATGTTAAATTTCCCAGGAAACCACGGCAACAACATCAAAAAGAGCTTATCTCGTCGAAATGCATCCGCTACCTAGACCAGCAGAAGAGAAAATACTCCATCGTATCAGAGGAAATAATGCAATTGAGTGTTTAAGAATAGATGCAATTCGACGCGGCCCATGAAAGCCTGACTGCCTTTTCAATAATCTGTCAGGCGATGGCTTTTTTTTTCTTCTTTAATTCACAGGTGTTAACTAAAGCGGCAGCCCGATGCTGTGATTGTGTGCAATGAGGTGCTTTCTCGGCTTGGGCTATTGTTTTCATCTCTCTGTGTCATAATTAGTATTTCATTATCATTCTGGCTACGCCTAAATGGGCTGCGTTTAAACCCCTAACGGTACTCCGGGCACTTAAAGATTGCGTTGTTTAAACATTTAGCCCCAAAAGACTATTCAACCGTGACAGCGCACCTCCACCTCCTCCTGTTGTGCATGAATGAAGCCAAAACTCCCCGGACGCTGCCGTCTTGTACTGGCGATTTCGTACAGAGCCAAAGTCTGCAAGGGTGGGGGCCGGGGGCAGGAAATGGAGCTGTGGTATCGGGGTCCCACCCACCTCAATCATGAGTGATCAGTTTATTATTACGAAGCTAACTTTTATGGTTTTAAAATGACAATACTGTTATAGAAACTTCACATTCCTTCACGTCTTTCACTCAGAGCAGCTGTCAATCATCAGGCCACGCCCCTGTTTTTATAACATTAAATAACTAATTAAAATCCAAAAAATACTACTTGAAATGACAGAAACCATCTTCGGGAGAGAAAAAAAAAAAGTATTTGATGAGTACTTTGATATTTTAATTTGTCCAAAGCCGCACCCACAAACGTGGAGTAGGCGAAGTTTATCATCTCTTGAGCAAATTTGTGGCAGTTCATGTGAACTGAGACGCAAAATCCCAGATTATGCCAAATCCGAGGAGGGCTCTTGTGTGAAAGTCCTCGTGACAAAAAAGAAAAAAACATTTTGAAAGAAATATGACATCGTGTGAATGAGCTGCACAACAAATACTGCGAGAGCCTCACAGGCAGTGGTTTCAAAATTTATCAGGTTTCAAAAATTTCCATCATCAAGTCCTGGGAACAATGTTGTCACATGAAAAAAAAAACAGTTCTTAAAATATCTAATTAATAAATACCGGTCAAATGAGGTCATAATAGAGGGAATCAACTGGTTTCTCTTTCTATGAAGGGAAGCTGCGCTCACGCTGACTGATGTTGCATCTCCTCAGGTGCCATCAATTCTCGCGCCTCTCTCGGCTGACATCCACCGCGATGCCTGTCAAGCTTCCCAGACGGCGGCGGCCTCTGCTGGCTTTCAGTCTGCCTTGAAAGAGAATGCCTTAAAAAGTGACACGGTGGTTTTCAGCACATGCATCCATGAGCTTGTCATGCGGAGCCGAGCAGGGCAGATAAAATGAAATCTAACAAGAGAATACCGCGAGGATCTGAATCCAGTCATGTCTTCTCCTCTTTTTTTTGTTTTTTTTTTACGCTTTCGCACTGAGGTTTATATAGAGGAGCTCTAAGAATGTTATTTTTAAGCTGCAATTTTGTGAAAGTGTCACTACAAAATCCCTCTTTGCCCGAAGATGAGAGCTGGGGCTGGTTGACATTGTGAGTCTTCCAAAAGTGGAATGAAACGAAGAAAATGGCTGACAGACCAAAACTGATCACACATGTTCGTTTCCAGCAGATTATTCACATTAAGAAAAAAAAAAAAAAAAGCCTCATTTACTTGGGCAAACGTGATTACCCGCTTGGCGGCTGCAGGATTTCACGTTGCGCCGGAACTGTTCAAACAATTCTGCACCAGGTTTCAACTGTCACGTCGAATCCCGCGCTTCATGATATCAGTTTATGTGGCGGGTACACGGGGAACCCGTGCGGCTCATTACTTTTAATAAGCCTCATCTTTTTTCAGTTAGTCACACTCGCTCGCTTTGCTCACGCCGTCCTGCCCTCGTCGCTCCGACTTCTGAAACGCGTGTGTGGATCAGGACGAGCAAAGACTTCAAAGTTGGCAAGACTACTAGTCCTCGTTTAGAAAGGCAAATCTAATAGGTTTTGCTTCAACATGTCTACCTGACTGCTCGAGTTGCATCGCAGATGGGGCGTTTAAGCTCATAAAATGGTAAACGTCGATGGTTTCCAGTCTTTTCGCGGCTTGTAAGCCCTTTCAGAAAAGTGCTGTCGAGTCAGTGAAAGTCGCTGTCACGTTAAAGGTGGTTCCTGGACCTGGGGTGCAACGTGGAGGAGTGCTGCGGATTTAATAATGTCAACTTGGTGGAAGCGAATGAGGTTTTCTTTTAATGTAGAAAGGCAAGACCTGGAAATCGTCGTCCCCGTCACCATTCTCCGATTGCGTCACACCCGGAGGCGCCGAGAAACCAGGAAACACATGTGCCGATGTGGAAGTGTGAGTGAGCCAGCGTATGAATGGTGCACACAGAGGAGCTGGCATTACTTTATTTATATCACACTTTTCACACAACTAAAGTGCAGCTCAAAGTGCTTTACAACAGCTAAAAACATTGCAAAGGAAAATAGAAAGCAAATAGAACTCGTCCCTCCCGCCCTCCACACACACACACACTCAAGTACACACACACACACATAAATTCTCACCATTCTCACTAGTAGGGAGACATGTCAGGGTCTTGAGGATCAAGGAAAACGGCATCTTTGGGGGCCGTCCACACTGGGAGGGGCCACAGGGGGCGCCAACCCCCCCCTGACTCCGACAGACGGGCAGAACCCACATACCCAAGACGGGGACCTCCCCAACTGAGGGGATCCGAGGACAGAACCCTGAGCTCAGCTCAGCTCCCGGTGTGGGGGACAACACTGGAGTTAAAAAACTAAAGGCTGAAGAGCAGAAGATAGGATAAAGGGCCTGATGTTAGATAAGAAAAATAGAGTGAACAGTTAAAAGAGTAAATTACTTGAGATGATAAATAAATTAGATTAAATTAATACCTAAAATTAACATTATCTCAAAAGACAAACAAAACAAAAAAAACAAACAAAAAAACAGCAAGATCGGATCCGTAAACGTGTCTTTTCCTTTTGCACCACTGGGCTGCTCTGCTTCCTCCTTTCAATGTCCTAAACACAGATGCGATCGCAGTCCTCGCAAGCATTTCCAGGCTTTCTAAATTACGTCGTGCGTCCTAAATCGACCCTATTTGCACTTCCTCCTCCCAGTATTTTGCGCAGGGACGCCCCATCTTGCATATTCAAGGCAAACATGCTCAACTATTTTGCTCATTTGGAAGACGCAGCCCTCAGTCGGGAAAAACCTGCCTGCACGTTTATTTGCAGGCGCAATCAGGTTCGCGTGAGGTTTTTTTTTTTGGAGCACAGCAGACTTTTAGCGAATCAGGCCCCGGGAGGGTCAACGCGGCAAGCGGATCGACGCATGAGGAGCGAAGCCTGCGGTGGAACGACCTCCTAGCATCTGATTGGAGGAAAATGTGGCAGGTGTGTGATAGGAAAGAGGAAAAGGAAGCAGGAAGCCGTGCTGGCAACTCAAAGGGCACAAAGAGATTCTTCCCGACTGAACTTTTGATGGGCCTCACTTTAAAAGGATCATCCTGCGGGTTTAGTGGCAAATCTAATTCTAGATGGAAGATAATGGGGTTGGCAGTGAATATTGATTAAATGCTGAAATTTAAAATGTTGATTAGCTGGGGTGCAGCTGGCTCATGGGTTCCCCCTTTAGCAAAAGAACTTTGCCTTGGGCCACATCAGGAGGTCTGGACCGGCTCTCCCGTCGCTGTGTAGTACGTATATCACACATACTGATGCTGCTGCCTTCAGGAGCCCCGCGACCTTGGAGTTGCGTTTGGTCGCATCCCAGATGAAGTGCAGCGGGGAAATTCCGCTCGCATGACAAGTTCATACCATACTTTTCAAAAGGATGAATGTCTTTGTGCTCACACACACACACACACACATGCTCATACAGCCAACGTGTGCAACACCTTACATTCAAATGTGCGCACACTGTTCAGCAATATACATAATACATACCGCATGGCGTCGCCAGCGCTGGCACACTCACACGCATGCTGACAATTATCTTGCATAAATAATCGACCGGAGCTGAATGTAAACACAGCCTGCCAGCTTTGCTAAACTTGAGAAGAAGCTGCGAGCAGCGAGGGGGCCGGATAAATAATAAATGAGCGAAAGGCTTCTTGTTTTTCTGCTCCACTTGTACGGAGGCTCCACAATCCCGAGAAGAAGCTCGGTCCAGAGATGATATTAAGAGCCGGGGAAGCTGGGGGGCGGGGGGTGGCGGCGCATCGGGGAGGCTAACGCCGCGGAAGTTGATGCTACATGAGAGGTGTGTGTGTGTGTGTGTGTGTGTGACTGCTTTATACGATACTAAAAGGGATAACTCGCAATTGGGGTGCAAATTTTGTTAATGTTGATGTCAAAGTGTTGCAACA
>CAAKHG010003251.1:18144-41445 GCA_901007715.1 Dactylopterus volitans
CAGTTGTGCACAAAGTAATGCCCGGGCGCTGAATAATGAATGTCGCTCTGAACCTTCACCCTCATCCCAGACTTGTCTCACCACTGACTGTCAAGCCTCTCTATCCTCCGGGCTGAGCCTCTACTTTTAGCACATCTGCGTTTGACCCGCACTCCCTGCCTTTATCCCTCCTCTCTGTTCAAACCTAGCTGTTGCCAAGAGCCTCTATTCCAAAGCTATCTTACAAGAGTGTGCAAATTCAATGTGAGTGGAACGATGTCCAGTTATTCTTACAGCACCACAACATTATATGCAGTTCATTAACACAAAGCACAATTTTGAGATTTGGGGAATGAATATGCGTGGGAATTTTCCTTAAAGAAATAATTTGTTGACGTCATTGAAATAATAATAATATCATGATTGTTGATTGCTTTTTGTTTGCTTGTTTGTTTGCTTGTTTGTGAATGCTCCTGTACCCCAACTCCCAGTTGCTGCCTTGAGCCTTTGCATCTGCCAACCTTCCTTAGTTCCCCAAAACCACAGCCCTTGTTTTTATTCCTTGGCCTCAACTCCCTTGCAGCTTATATCATTAAAGCGTGCGGATTAATCAGAACATTGGGTGGTTGGCTGTGCAGATGGTGAAACCATCCCATGCATCTGTCAGCTTAAGAATCCAAATGTTTTCAGCATCGGGGAGAAGTCCAGCCTAATTGTTGTAGTGGCTCTTGGTTAAATTGGAAAAGCCGGAATGGTGAAGCGAGGAAAAAATTAGATATGCAGTAGAAAGGGGCAAGTCCCAGCGCCAAGCCTGTTAAGCATTGATTCGCTTCCAGGATCAGTCCTCTGTTGCTGGCATTATCGCCGCTGCTTATCTTCTCGGTTGCAGGCTGGAGACTTGGCTTGGAAGTTGGAACGTGCACTTAAACACACTCATTTAAAACACCCACACATGATCCACATATGTACGTGCTCCTTTCTACCCCTCCCACCCCTGTTTATGTAAGTGAATTTGTGTTGTCCCTTTCTGGGGATCATCTGGAACGTCCCTGTGCTGCAGCGGAGATGTCCACCAGCTGACCAGCCAGTCAGTCAATCAGCCAGTCAGTCAGTCTTGATGCCCTTGGGCACAGTTGTCCTCAAGTATCCCCCATGACACATGTGATTATCTTGAAATAAGAGTTGTTGTTGTTGATTTTGCACTGCACAGACTCCATTTCACTTTCAGTTTTAATCGGTGAATATCTGCCACCCTGCTGCTAAGCTGTCCTGTTTCCATATTATAGCAATATTATTTAAGTAAAACTGTAAACCCAATATGAATTTGATATGTGCAAGATAAGCAAGGAAATCATACAAGTGAGTGACGGAATGACATTGGTACGACTCTGCATTTACATTGAATTTTGGCGGTATCTTTGCAGCTCAGCTATCTGACAACTACTAGCACATGGGAGCTAAGAATTTTCCATTTGGGTGCTGGTTGCTGGCTTTAAGTGAGTCACTGCAAAGAACTTTAAACCTACACCCTTCCATAGCTTAACCTCACCACACACAGATTAGCTGTTCAGGCAATGCGATTAGTCTGTGGGTTCTTTTGCAAATCCTTAAGAGCAAAGAGGTAGGAAAACCAAGGAGGCGTCAAAAAGGAGAGTGCACCCTTTTTTTTCCAATACTTGTTGAGGTCACCACACCTCTTTACCTGGGGGGAGTTGCCGGCACTAGCACACACACCTCTACTAGCTATTTTACATCATCCATGTTAGACAGTGTTCAGTATCCAACAAGATCAGGCAGATCTTAAGTGAGGACTCTGACATTTACCATAATCATGTCAGCCTTTTAGAGTGGTTTGGTATGAATTTATAGCTTCTGTTGGACAGGAACATAGGGTTTCCTTTACACAAGCAGTCCCATTTGTTAACAATACAAAGGCAGGAATAATATACATATATTTTTTGTAAACTCTTTTTAATGGTTTCGCAAATAGGAAACACAGATACACACAAAACCACAACAGTCCAGGTCTATAGGTTGTGACATAACCAGTCAATTATGCAGCTATAGAAACATACATTAGAGAAATCCAAGGAAAGACTCAGAATGTGGTACAGTGCACATGTGCACAATAACATAACAGAGCAAAACAAAACATAAAAACACATGTAACAAAATGAATAAATACAAAAATAATGTTAATAACAACAAATGGATAAATGAATAAGAAAACAAAAAATAAATAAAAAAAATTAAAGGAGGGGAGGAGAAAAGTGAATTAACTAAATAATCATAGAGAGTACAGTGACAAGTGTTGGCAACAGATTGGTCAAAAGTCAATTTTTGCTAAATGACCTTTACAAGGGTCCCAGATCTTAGAGAAAATGTTAATTTTACCCTTAAGTGTATACCTGATAACTCTCCTGACAAGCAGCGTAGCCAGGGCCACTGCCCCACACTGAGGTCCACTCAGAGGACAGCCCACCGACAACACCCCAAACAGCCCGACAAGTGGAGAAGGTGGTATGTCTAAATGGTGTATTTCAGAGATGCATTTAAATATTCTATCCCACAATTTCACTACTAAAGGGCAACACCAAAATTGGTGATATCGAGTGGCCGATTCTGTCTTAGGTCGGATACAGGTAGGGTCAAAATTGGCTGCTATAAGACTTGTCCTGGCCCTGGGCCAATGCATCCGATGAACTATCTCGAACTGTATTAGATGGTGTCTAGCATTAAAGGATGATGAAAAGATCTGATCCAGAACGCCATCCCAGGTATAGTCATCCAATTTGTCACCTATATCCACACCCCCAAGCGCCTCTCAAATGAAGCATCGAAGGGGTCTGAAGCTCATTAAGTTCTCTATAGATCCTGGAAATCACGCCTCTCTGAATCTTAGTCATTTGAAGTATGGAATCAATTATGGTAGGCGAAGGCTTGGAGGGAAAATTGATAGTATTAGTTTGAATAAAATTTCTAATCTGGAGGTATTTGAAGTGATGTTTGGCTGGAAGGTGGTACTTGCTTTGTAGCTGTGCGAAAGAGGCAAAAGTATTGTTAAAAAAAACAGTTGCAAGAGTGAGCAAAGGCCCACAGTGTGCCAACCAGCAAAGGCTTTATCATGTGTGGAGGGAGGAAATAATACATTACAGTGAATAGAACCAAGCAGGGAGAGATTCTTAATTCCGAGTGTTTGTCGGAACTGGGTCCAAACCTTAAGGGAGTGTATTATCAGTTGCTTCTTGCCCACCTTATTTCGCAAAATTGGGAGAGAAGAACATAATAGAGAGGACAATGCCACTGAGTGGCAAGAGGCTTTCTCAATCCGGGCCCATTCTGCGGATGGGTCCGGGTCCAGATGCATCCAATACTGAAGAGCCCTGAAAGCCACAGCCCAGTAATATATTTGAAAATTTGGTAGGCCCAAGCCCTCCAAGTTCTTGGGTTTCTGCAAATGCTTTTTACTGATGCGGGGTACCTTACCGTTCCAAACAAAGTTTAGGATCAAACTGTCTAATTTAGAGAAAAAAGATTTGGGAATGAAAAGGTGCAAGCATTGAAACAAATACATAAATTTGGTTAAGATATTCATCTTCACTACATTAACTCTATCTATCAGTGATAGGGTCAAAAAATTCCAGTGAACAAGGGAAGACTTAATTTTTTTGCATCAGTATCTCTATATTTTGGCGAAAAAGGGTAGGAAATGTCCTGGTAAACCTGATACCAACATAAGTGATCTGATCCTTGACCATTCTGAACTGGAAGGAGTTCCGGGGAGTCCGAAGGGCAGAGTCATTAACGAGAAATAATTTGCTTTTAGACGAGTCTAGCTTGTAGCCTGATATCACACCGATTTTGTCCAAAATTGAGAGCATTTGCAGGCTAGAGGACTCAGCTCTGGAATAGAAGACCAGCAAGTCATCCGCATACAGCGCCACCCTCTGTTCGCGGCCATAGCGTGAGATCCATGAATAATATTTTTAAGTTTAAACGCTGTTCAACACCAAAACCAGGCCAGAGACAAAGTAGAGTTGAGATGGCTTCAACTTTAAGGCATGTGCACATGGTCCATGGTTTATTTGCCTGAAATTGCCACACGTTTAAAAATAAATATGATGTCATATGTCAATCATGTTTACACACAGTCCTTTCCTCCATCTTTATTTATTTTTTCCCCCACATGTTTTTGACTTCCTGCATTTTTTGTGTTCAGTCAAAGTATTTAGAGGGTTATTTGAATATTCAGAGACGCCATGCATGCAGCGTGTGTGTGTGTGTGTGTCTGCACGTGCGTGCGTGCGTGCGTGCGTGCGTGCGTGCGTGTGTGTGTGTGTGTGTGTGTGTGTGTGTGTGTGTTCGCCTATTTCAACCATAAAACTAGCTGCTGTTGGGGATCAGCAGGCTGAGCAAAAGTTAGTGGTCTTTTAGCATATCAAGCTGGACCATTGATATCCTGAAACTGCACGCGAGAGTGATTGGGAAAATTCTGCAGCTCCTTTATCAGGAGATGAACCTCTCTTCTCTCTTGTCATGTTTTCAGAATCCTTAAGATGTGAAAGAACCACAGAATCATTTTCACTGCTTGACAACTCCACTTTGTTTCATACTGCAAACTGTCGCAGTGAAAAGAAAGATAAACAAGTCAGACATAGTGTGCAGTGCGACGGTTCCTTGCTTAAAGTTTTGCTGTGGGATTATGTATTTAAAAAGTGTATCAAAAAAGACTTAGTGTGCAAAGGCCTCAACTCTACTAACTACGTTTATTATGTTTGTATTGTGTGTGTGTATATATATCATGTTTTTTTTAAAATATGAATTGGCCACTATCCACTTTTCAAGTCATATGTGTAAATAGATGCCTGCGCTATGGATGAGGTTATTTCAAGGCTTATATGACACTCATCCTCTCTACTGTCACATAAAGGAGCACTTAGCTTTTTTGCCAGCACACCTAGAAGAAAGCACTTAGAGGCCGTCATTATCCCATAACAGGCCCTCAGAGAGGAAGGGTAGGGCAGGGTGATGTGTGTTAGGGCTTCATTCATCCCATTCCTGGATGATCCTCTGGACCTAGACTCAGACTGGTGTTTGTACACTCCCTAATTGGTGAAGGCATCAGACACGGCGGCCGTTTAGACAGATCTGAAGAGGGAACATTCACAGGCATTTCCTGTCATGATAGACACATTTGTGTGTAATCCCTTACTCAGAGAGGTTTGCGACACCAGGTTGTGTTATAGGCGGGGGTCTGATCGAGGGAGGCTTGTGAATCTACTGGTCTATACACAAGTGAACTGTGGGCAAGAGACAAGCGCATACATGCATGTGATTATATAACATGCACAAAAGTTCCACTGGACTGATGGAGGTTTTCAGACTGGTATCAGCAAGCAGAGGTGATATAATTTCACACAGTTACGTCCAAATTCTGGAAAACAGAGGAATGCCATTCTGAGCCAATCCCCACACACACTTGTGATGTGGCAATAATGAGACCGTTGTCCTTTGTATAGTCCCGATGAACAACTGACTTCTGTCTACTCAAGTCATGGATTGGCTGCATGTCAACAGTAATGTATTAGTGGCATCTTAGAAATATCGAAACTATCTTCCATACATATCCTTAGCACAATCAATACCAGAATTTTTTTTCTTAGAAGACACACCCACCTACAGAATAGTTCCGACCTTAGAGAATCCACTCTTCCTATTGCATTTACTCCTAATCACATTTGCTTGTCTAAATCAAGGGTCAGTTTAAAAGTTCATGTGTTGTTTTCTGCACAGAAGCCATCTTACACTGTATTTTGAGTTACATAAAGGAACCTGACTTGACCCTTCTCCCTTGTTCAAATTGGAATTTTCACACTGTAGTAATGCACAATGTTAATGTTTGTGTTTATGAGACTTAATAGCACTAATTGAAAAGGCATTTGATGATGACATAGTCCACAGGAGTCCAACCCTTCTGTTTGTAAATATCTATGACTCCATTATCCTGCACCAAGTTGTCTGTCTGAGTCTACTGCCGGATCTGATCTGGCCAGACCTGAGGGCTTATGTAATGTCTTCTGCATGTGGGTCTCACCCGTGGCATTGTCTCAGGCTTTTGTTGGGGCTTCCTGCAGGCAGCCAGCCATCTATCTCTGCACCACCATCACTATGTGCTCAGCTGAGCTATTCCTGGATGTCGTGCTGCTATGTTTTGTTCTCCAGCATCTAAAAATACACTCTTACCTCTATGGCCATGGGCTTTAAATGTAATCTGTATTGTTTTTGATGGTGGTATGTAAGGGATATTATTATTATGCTGTTTAATACTCTGGCACAAGTTTGTTGGTAGATGAAGCGAAAGATTTATATAACCGCAGAAGCACAAATACTACTCAATCATGTAGCAGCTGAAAAGAGAGCAGCAAGTCCTGGGACTGCCAAGGAGATAGTGTCGCAATTGATGTGTGTGGACGTGCGTCTGCATATTATGCCTGTGTGTGCATGCGTGCGTGCGTGTGTGGGACCAGGGTCACCTCTGTCCCAGCTGTCTGAGGGGGCGCAGGCCTGGCGTGCCCCTCTTACTTGCAAATACCCACTCTGGTGCGCTTAACACAAAGCAGTAGTTTCTTCAGAACGCACATGTGCTGTACTTCACAGCGCACACGCACACAGAGGCACCCCGACTGCCGCACGCCATACCCCATGCAGACCAACTGCTCGCTCAATCAAACGTTTCAGCACTTGAGGTTTGTGCGAGGCCAAGTGGAACAGCATCTTACTGGTGATCTAGTTTTAGGAGGGATTATAAAGTGATTTAACAAATATGATCAGCTTAATGAGGCTGCATCATGCAATAAACAATAAACATTTGATGTAATGAGGTCATTTGGTTGGAGCGTTGGAGCATCAGACTAATCAGCGATTGGTGTGTGTGGTAGGTTATGGAATTGAAATTCCTCAAACTCAGACCTTTAACTATTGTGTTTGGCATAATATCACTATTTCATTAAAAACATTCCTGAGAAGAGTGATGCGATATGTAGCCATGAAAGAGGAGCAGCTCCGACAGTTGGCTCAGCCTTGCTGTAGCAGTTGCATCCACACACACACACACACACACACACACACACACAAAGGAAAAGTGTGGGTCAGTATACCCTCCCCACTCCTACCATCCCCGGGGGAACAAGACCAGCCATCTGCTGGCTGTTGGCTACAACATTGGTTCAGGTCTCACACACTCTTCGTACACATGCACATGAGCTCAGCTTTCTTCCATACCATACACCCAGTCTTAGACCCCCAACCACTGTTTATACATCCCCCCACTTCGCTACATGCCTTTCTCACTCCTTCCTCTCTGCCACATTTTGCCATCGCTTACAGCGCGTTAACCCGCAGAGAGCATCAGTCATGGATATCTGTGCGCTCCAGATAGACCTTGGAAATCTTGACTCCCTTGAGCCACATCAAAGCTTGTAGTGAGCTCCCAGCAGGAGGCTGCTGTTCAGTATTATAGCTTCAAGTCAAGTAGTTTTTAGTGAAGGACTGCGTGAGTCAATACATCATCTGGGAGGTCTGTGTCTCTGATTTTCTTGCATCCAGCAGTCGTTCTCCCACAGTGAGGGAGATGGTTTAGCTTGTGCTCCTTAATTCACATCATCAGGAGAATGTGCACTTGAGCCTTTCAGTGTCTATAGTCTGAGTAGACACAGTAAACTTTAAAACCACTGCTTGGCGTCTGCACTGTGGATCGAGGAAACCACGGTGTTTAGCAGATCAGACCAGGGCAGAAGATGTATTGGGAACTGTGGCTGAGCCAGGTCACAGCTAGCGCCGCACTGCAGTGCATGCTGGTCCAGAACAAAGGTAGGCATGATTAACAGTCTAGACAACATAGATCAAATTTTTTTGGCATGGGAGATCTCAATTGAATTCTTTATTTTGTATTTCACATAGCCGATTTGAACTTAGCTCCCTTTCTCTTGTGTGTGTGGGTGACATGTGCCTGCCACATGGTCAAGACAAACAATGGAAAATACTTAATTTCTGGATCACGGGTTGAGTGCAACTTTTCAAGGTGAATTTAACATTTCTGTGGACCAAATGATTTAGGTTAAAAGCAGTTGTTTTTGTTGCTGTATCAGATGCTTGGTATTAATTCGGCGTCGTTCTCATTTTACCCTGCTGAAAGATGGTTGTGCACGGATCAAGCTTACGTACAGTCTGTTTTCAAGTTTCCTAGGTCAGTTTTTTCTGTGACAAAATGTATGTTATCATCACAATCGTGGTTTGTCATCATTGATCCTGTGCTTGGTAGTCCTTAGAATCTGGTAGATTTATCTATATTGTGATATGAGACTAGATAGTTGTATACTTTAGATTAAGCCATTTCTTAAAGAACCCATGACAGTTGAATATTTAAAAAAGTCTTCTGTTTTCTTTTAAGGGGTACAGTTCTGTTTTTCCTGAATATGATGCATTTAGCTCCTCATCACCAATGTGTTCAGCAGTGCTCTTTACCACCTTAATCAAAGTAAACGTGTTCCCCTTTTTATGGGACACAAGTATTAGAGCCACTTGTAGAAATGAATACAAACAGATAAAATGAATCCATGCACTTGCTACTTTATTGCTATTCATTTTTCTAATACATTGCTTTCATAACACAATCCTATCATAAACTGCAGCCTTCACAAGTTGTTGAATAAACGCCTCTCTGACGCAGTATTAAAGTTGAATACTTCATAAAAGTTGGGCTTATTGCGTAGCTGTTGCATCTGTTTTCAACATTGAGAATTCTGAAAATCAAGGGCTTGTAAACCATGTTTGAGTCTATGCTTCCACATCATTTTGAGCCAAGAAAAAGCACACATAACTGATTTGTTTGTTTAAAAGTAGTTTATACTGCAGTACTTTGGTACTCTCAGTCCCTCTATTTCACCGCCATCCTCTCCCACTCACTCAGCAGCTGTCCAGACTTGTAGTGACTTTGGCAGCAGCTGCTGAGTGTTGTACATGTAGCTAAGCATGCACTGGTTCATCAGATCAGGCAGTCATTTGTTTTTGTGGGTGTGTGTCATGTAACTATGCTAATCGTTGTTATCTTGTCGCTCCTCCCCCTCGCTCTCTCTATATACACTCATACAAATGCACTCCTACCTCTGATCTTACCTGGTGTGAGCTAGACACAACAAATCTCTGTACTTGAAGCCAGTGGGTAGCTGTGTTCTTCAGAGAGTAGATTGGTTTAGTAATGATTTTGAGGTGCTTGCAGGCAAACAACAGTTTTGAAGAAGAGTGGGCGGCTCTGAGCAGCCATCGTCTTCATACTGGAATCAGGCAGGGGAGTGGGCCTGGACAAACAGGTAGACAATCTGTTAAATGGAGAATTAGAACATCAAGGTCAGACTAGGACAGCTTCTTGTGATCTCTTTGTGCTCAGGCATAGCCAGCGTGGCTATGATTTCTTTTGGTTTACCATTGATCTGTGTGAGTGATGTTGCTCATTCATTGTCTTCTCTCTCCCTGGTCCTTGCTCCCTCTCTCTCCCGCCAGAAGCTCTTCACAGGCCATTCGGCCTGGACTCTGCTGCGCTGACGGAGGCGGTACGCTGGAGCTCCAAGGAGAACCTACTGGGAGCAGCCGAGAGCGATCCCAACCTCTTTGTTGCACTTTATGACTTTGTCGCCAGTGGAGACAACACGCTTAGCATCACTAAAGGTAACCAGTTGGGCTGTTTTTTGTTTTGTTTTATTTTGGGTTTTTTTTTTAAAAGATTGGCCAAAAAATTTGTTAATACCCATTTTGCATGCTTATTACCTGCCCTGTCTGCATACCAGTTTCACAAAAAAGGTTTAGTCATAGTGAGCTGAGTCAAGACTTGAAAAACTCGCCCATTAGTATATTTATCCATTGTACATGCATCGTCACTGAAGGTTGTTGCTTGGCAGCGCAGTGTTTTTAAAGCAGTTTCTGATTGATCAACCTCAACCACACCTTCTAAAGAAAACGTGTTGACATGTGTCGCAACAGGACAGAGTGTAACGTGTTGTAGCAAAGAGACCTTCCAAAAGACTGGGAGGACAGGAACTCATAGAAAGAAATATTTTATGAGTAACTGCAGTTGGGTCAGAAGAATGATGTGTGTCAATAGAGATTACCCAGCAGATGCTATTATCTCATCCATGTGATGTCTTGACATCAGCAGGTATCTGGCCTCAGGCTTTCTTTGTTCCCCCAGCCACACACGCATTTGTTCCATCTATTTTTTTACAACCTTTCAGCCAAAAGGTTTTTATTCTTCCATTAGTTCAGGGATTGAAAAATAATATTAAAGCATGAAACAAGTGAATCCTCCTCTCATGGTGGATGATTTTTTAAATTTATTTATTTATTTATTTATTTTTACCTGAGTTCAATTCAGACAACATCATTATGTATCCTTTGATGCTCAGGGTGTGTCTTAATCTCTTCATTATTTTCTGTACT
This sequence comes from Dactylopterus volitans, assembly GCA_901007715.1. Classification (NCBI taxonomy): domain Eukaryota; kingdom Metazoa; phylum Chordata; class Actinopteri; order Syngnathiformes; family Dactylopteridae; genus Dactylopterus; species Dactylopterus volitans. The sequence goes on from CAAKHG010003251.1 coordinate 28,615, forward strand.
TCACATACTATTCTTAAAACCAGACCTTCATTCTCCACCATTGGCAATTAACTAGTCAACCAGCGCTCCCCTGAGTAATGCGTTTAGCATATCCTCATATTATTATCCAGAGACAGCCAGGCTTGTGTCCCCGACCAATCAAAAGCATTAAACATGGTGAGCATGTTATTTATCCACAATTTTCAGACTTCCTAAGCAGCTGCCTAGAGTGGAAATGATGGTTAGACCCTGACTCATGGAGTGACTCGGGAGATTTCTGCCCACATGCAAGCACATGTGCACAAGCCTCCACTGCACTTTTTCCTATTTGTTCACACTTTGCTCTGTCAAATGGACACACCCCATTGTGTCCTTGATGCACTGTTAATAGGAACTTTGTTCAAATTTAATAATAACAGGTGGATGAGAGCAGCAGATATAAGCTGCTCGCCGACAGGGCCTTAGCAGGTCTGTGTCAGTATCACTGTCTCCTCTCTGAGCCAGGCCAAACCAGGCCAAACCAGGCCGGAGCCCTGCTACAGTGTGAGGCAGGGAGGCAGTCAGTGTTTCCACTCCCACAAACCTACAGACATCAGACACAGTGGAGACTGGTGAATTGGTGGGCTGGATGTGGAAAGCCGTCTCTGTTTAATGTACTTCTGTGGATTGTTAGCATAATGAGTTTAGCTTTAAGAGTTAGGCCTTCAGCTCTGGTTAGTGGTTACATGTCACTGGGGCATGGTTGTTTTACTCAGTGGCTTGTGCTGTCTTGAACTTTTGTACTTCATCATGCTAAATGTTAACAGTGTATTACACTGAGATGTTCATTTTTCGTAATTTGTGCAGGCTAAGTTGGGGTTATAATATGATATTCTCAAGGCTAACACACCAGAAGTTAAATGATGCTCTGAATCTTAGTGGATGGAGAGGTTAAAACAGGAGGAAAAGCCAGTGGAGAGGATGTGTGGTGGAGATGCCAGTTCAGCCCTCCAGTCAGCCATTTCAGTCCTCCATGTTTACTGTACCGACGTCAGAGACAGACAGATAGAGGCAGTGGTCCAGGTCCCGACATGTTTGGTTTTGCCCTCTTATGACAGATATGCTGCTCACCCAACCCTATCATTGTTCACAGCTTTTGATGTAGTTTGAAAAGGCACAATATTTCCATGGCTCTTCTCATGCTTGTGATCTGTTTCTAAGGCGTCAGTACAAACACTGTATTCCGATGATAACATGTCATCCTATGTTGAGTCTCTCTTTTAAAAAGAGTAGAATGAATGACACCCTGTAATCAGTGCCAGATTAAACATGGAACACACTACATTATAAACTCATAAATCATTCTTTATCTTCACTTTTAAACTGAGGGCATTTGTCTAGATTGCTTTTGGGGTTAATTGTGGGTAGCTAAAGGGCAAAGAAGCAGCAGGCAAGACTGGGATGGAACCTGCAATGATTCTTCATTCTTCTTCTCCTGTGTGCAGGTGAGAAGCTGCGTGTGCTGGGATATAATCAGAATGGTGAATGGAGCGAAGTGCGCTCAAAGAACGGCCAGGGTTGGGTGCCCTCCAACTACATCACACCAGTGAACAGTCTGGAGAAGCACAGCTGGTACCATGGACCCGTGTCACGCAGTGCTGCCGAGTACCTGCTCTCATCCCTCATCAATGGCAGTTTCCTGGTCCGGGAAAGCGAGAGCAGTCCTGGACAGCTGTCCATTTCTCTTCGCTATGAGGGGAGAGTCTACCACTACCGGATCAACACATCCTCTGATGGAAAGGTAGAGTCATACAAGAATTAAGGATTCTTTGCAGTTTGGTGTTGTGTAGGTCGAGTTGTGCTGCACTGATGACAGGATTTTGCCAGAATGTGTAAACGTCTCTTCTTCTTCTTTTTCCGCCCCCACCTCCTGCCCCTCGCCTCTCTTTTCCCTCCCCATCAGGTGTATGTGACATCTGAGAGCCGCTTCGCCACCCTGGCAGAGCTGGTTCACCACCACTCCACTGTAGCCGATGGCCTGGTCACCACACTGCACTACCCAGCACCCAAATGTAACAAACCCACAGTGTATGGCGTGTCGCCTATTCATGATAAGTGGGAGATGGAACGCACCGACATCACCATGAAGCACAAGCTGGGAGGGGGCCAGTATGGGGAGGTGTATGTGGGAGTGTGGAAGAAATACAACCTCACCGTGGCTGTCAAAACCCTCAAGGTTGGATGGATCTCTTGTATTCATCATTTAATGTCAGTGAGCCTTGTTGCACAAAACTGATTTGTAGATATATTGCGCTTTGTAGGTTCAGTCATTTATTCCTGTTATTTGAACGATGATGAGTTATGGGCAGAACAATGGTAATGGGTTGCCACCTGCAGGTGTATTTTGGCATTACATGCAAATATCCCTTAAGATTCCAAATGTTGCATTTTTCCAACTGCAATGTCTGTTCAAATTGTCTCTCATCACTCTTTGCATGCCTTTCTGTTTCTGTATTGAAAGGAGGACACTATGGAAGTTGAAGAATTTCTGAAAGAAGCAGCAGTTATGAAGGAGGTTAAACATCCAAACCTTGTTCAGCTTCTAGGTCAGTATTCATGCATGCATTGTCAGTAAGATCTGTTTCTACTTATATTTCATTTTGCGTTTCTTTCCCCTTTTTCTCCTGTGGCCTTGACCTTTGATGTGATTATCCATTTTCCCTCATTTCTCATCATTTCTCTTCTCTAGCCATCTAATATAGGCAGCTTTCCTTCAACAAAAGATCCCAACTGCTGTGGCATTTGAAGTCACATTCATTCTTAGTGTTTGTTTGCATCATTTCCTAACTGATGCTCCCTACACAGGTGTGTGTACATTGGAGCCTCCGTTCTACATCGTGACGGAGTACATGCCACATGGCAACCTACTGGACTACTTGAGAGACTGTGACAAGGAGGAGGTGAATGCTGTGGTTCTGCTTTACATGGCCACACAGATCTCCTCTGCCATGGAATATTTGGAGAAGAAGAACTTTATACACAGGTAAGGAGAAAGTGTGTATATGTGTGCGTATGTCCCTTGATTTTTGTATTTTCCTCCTTTTTTTCATGCTTTGCACCCTCCTCTAACAGGGATCTCGCAGCAAGGAATTGCCTGGTTGGGGAGAATCATGTTGTAAAGGTCGCAGACTTTGGCCTGAGCAGGTTGATGACTGGTGACACCTACACTGCCCATGCCGGGGCCAAGTTCCCCATCAAGTGGACTGCACCAGAGAGCCTTGCGTACAACACCTTCTCCATAAAGTCTGATGTTTGGGGTGAGTAACACACTCATTGATACAGTGCCAGTTTGCTTAATGTGGCTAATTTCCATAAGGCCCATGTTTGATTCCCTCAAATGTTTTGCCCACAGCATTTGGAGTGCTTCTATGGGAAATTGCCACCTATGGAATGTCTCCATATCCAGGCATTGATCTGTCTCAGGTCTACGATCTTTTGGAGAAGGGCTACCGCATGGAACAGCCAGAGGGATGCCCACCAAAGGTCTATGAACTCATGAGGGCATGTGAGTAGTAACTATCTTGTCTACCTCTGATTCCATCACCAATGGATAGATGCACGGGATTTGCATCACCACATGGATTTTAAAAGACCATAGTCTTATAGTAACTTCATTTATTTTTTTCCGTCTCTGCACCAGGCTGGCAGTGGAGCCCATTAGATCGACCTTCATTTGCAGAGATCCACCAAGCCTTTGAAACGATGTTCCACGACTCCAGCATCTCTGAAGGTAGAAGAACATCTAGCACCGTCGCTGTTTTGTGTCACGCAAAACCTGCGGTGACAACATTGAACAAGGAAATGCTGCCTTCTCCTGAGTGTTTTCTTCTTTGCTCGTTGCAGAGGTAGCAGAGGAGCTCTGTAAGACGGCGTCCTCTGGTCACTGCGGTCCACTGCACTCTTTCAGTCATGACATGCCCTTGTTGCCTTCCAAATCTCGCACACTCCACAAGCACACAGAAAACAAGGAAAACATTGAGGGTGGACTCGACGGGCGGCCAGACCACAGCACTCACAGCCACTCAGGTACAGCCAGACACGCCTTCCTCACTGCCAACCAGTCAGGTGCACCAAATTATGATTCTGCAGGTGTGCCAGACGACAGTGATTCAGAGAGTCGGCTGCAGCGTCGCCAAGCCCGCCGTCTGAGGAGAAGGGCAGTCGTTTTTCTCAACAACTCACCACTAGTGCATGAATTGCCTGGCATTTGCACAGCCGCCCAGTCCTGTCACAAGCGCAGTCTGAAAGAGTCTCTTCACATTAGTTGAGACCTTTAACACCACAGACGTTATAGTTATTTTCCTCTACGAAAACCTGTGTTAAAGCATTTTATTACCAAGGTTTGAGGTTACATTTATTGATTCATGAAACTGTGGCACTCGGTCCAATTAAAAGGTGTAAAATAATACAGTAAAGGAAGAACATACAAAAACAGATTCCAAACTTGTAATATGATATTTATATATCCAATCCTGAAAAAACTCATCTGGCACTTAGGGATAGTGGAGAAAAATACCAGTTACAGTCAATAATCTTTCCCTTTTAAGAAGATGTCTGTCATCCTCCTTAATCCCAGACAGCCCCAGACAGCTGTTCATAACTGACTAGTGAACAGGAGCCAGCCTCTTGGCCTTCTGACAACTGAGTTTATTCTCCTTGAAATTATTAGTTCGACATATTAAACCTGGCCCAGAGTACAGTACCAAAAGGGATTTCAACATTAGTCGATGATTTGAGCTTCTTCAAACATATAAATTTAGTTTCAGTATGTCCATAATGATATAAATTTGGTCACTCTAAATCTAACATAATCTCTCAAATACAGATCCACATATTCACCTAATCATTGTTCACTATCTCAGACAACCCATCTATGGAGAGTATCTGTTATATGTGATATGAATCATCAAAGTTAATATTCTGTCCATATTCTGACTTATTCTACTTGTCCTATTCACACATTATAGTCAAATTTTGGTAAAAGGCCATATACTCCACTCCATGTACAGTATACTAAGTCTAACATTAAATTTCAATAATTTTATGTCTGTCTTACTTGCTTTATTCTGATAATAAAATTTTGTCCATTTGTATCTTTTATCTGTGATGTAAAGAATATACAGTATTGTCTTTGCTGGTTGTCTTTGTCTTTTTTGTATAATTTCATCTGTCAATGTCATTCATCCTTAAGACAATGGTTCTTACACATAAGCATTCACTGATCAAATGAACATGAAGTCATAATATTTTAAATTCAATAAAAGTGGTAACGTGAACATTGTGTACAATCGGTCCTAAAACACAAGACGGGCATCTTCAAAACATCTGTTAAGCTGTCGTCTTCTTCTTAACTTCATAATTGTGGATATGTAGGATTATGTTTTGTAGTTTTCTCGTCTGTTAACAATTCATTGCTTGGTTGAGGAATATTGGGCGCTATTCTAAATTCATTAAAGGTTTACCAGCCTTGTAAAACATTATTTTCCTTTTTGAGCTAAGACATGCAACCTACTTCCAAGGAACAGTGGGAGGGCCGTGTGTGTGTGTGTGTGTGTTTTTTGGCACACATTTCCTTGCAGTCTGTTCATCAGTCCATCTTGAACAGGAGCAACTGGTAAACCTTTGAGTTAGTGTGTCCGCGTTCACAACCGGCATGACCTCATAACTTTCCATCATTTTTCCCGTAATACATTTTAATTAGTCATGATTCCCGAAGGAGGAAGAACAGCTTTAAGAGTGGGAATAGTCCATCACATACCAACAGCTGTCTGATAGAGCGAGTGGCATTAATGTGTAGGTGCCCAATGTCCTGAAGTAGATGTGTGTGCTAGATATTATGCAACCTTTGAACAAAGCTGCTGGCTTCATGGCTTTGTCTTAATCCACTCCTCTCTTCTTTCCAGGCTGGGCTTCTTTGCTAGGAGGGGATGGCCGATCCGGCAGCTCTCCGGCACTGCCCAGAAAACAGCAGCCACGAGATAAATCTCCGAGCAGCCTTTTAGAGGATGCACAGGATGTGGGCACATTTACACGGGACCGGAAGACTGGCTTCTTTAGCTCCTTTATAAAGAAGAAATCCTCCTCCTCTTCCTCACCATCCTCTCAGCACCAACAGAACCTCCCAACACCGCCCAAAAGGAGCAGTTCATTTCGGGAGATGGAGACACAGCCTCACAAGAAATATGAGCCCACGGCTGATTTCAGCGCTCCTCCTCCACTACCCCAGTCAGACAGTTTAGGGGGCTTTTCTGCCTCTCCTTCTCATTCCCACGGAGAACCCACCCAGACTCAGTCACGCTGCTGTGGGGCCGCTTTTGGACAAAAACCCTCCAGTGGTAGCCTTGTCTCACATATGGCTAGCGGCAGCAGTTGGGGAGGACTTGCCGGCTTTTTTACCCCAAGGCTTATCAAAAAGACCCTGGGGCTACGAACAGGAAAGACGGTTTGCTCAGAGGACGGTGGAAGTATGGTTGGAGGGCCTAAACCCTTTCCTAGGTCCAATTCTACCTCCTCCATGTCAGCTGGGTTGCCAGATCTGGAACGTATGGCTCTGACTTTACCCAGGAACCGCAGTGCTAAACCCCCTCTGGAGAGGACTGCCTCCACAACCTCCCAGCCAGAGAACGGGGCTGCACGGCCCTCTGAAACTCTGCTCAGGAGGATGGATGAGGGGACAGCACAGATCAGGGAACGGCCCAAAGCCAAACTACTACCCCGGGGCACTGCTGTAGGGGTGAGGGCACCAGGGGTTGGGGGGGAGGTAGGGGAAACAGACAGTCTGTCTCGAGTCAGGGAGGGCAGAGAGGAGAGTGGGGGAGGATTGGACAGGCAGCAGAGTTGGTCATCCCCTTCCAAGACTTCGAGTTCTTCATCGAGTGCCACTGGTGCACCAGCTCACAACCACAAAGTTCCAGTCCTGATCTCACCCACGCTGAAGCACAGCCCAGCTGACGTGCACCTAGTCGGGCTGGATTCTCAGGGGAACCGCTTCAAACTGTTGTCTGAACACCAAGCAGAAAGAGACAGGCCACGACTTGTCAAACCCAAGTGTGCCCCTCCTCCTCCACCCAATCTACGCAGCCTGCAACACTCCTACAGTGGTGATATGGAGGAACAGGTTGGAGCCACACCTGTGGAGGTAAACGGAGACACACTAAAAGGTCATAGGTCAGGACGATTGTCAGGAGGAGTGACGACGGCCAGACCGTCAGTGCCACCACCACAAGTGCCTCCTGCATCTTCCTCCTCCCTTTCCTCGCCTTGCCCTGCCACCACGAACACGACTCCCACCAAACTGGCCAATGGAGCCACAACTGCTGCCCCCTCTTCTCACACAGCGCCATCTGCTGGTTCCAAAGTGGCACTGCGGCGGACCAGGCAGCAGTCGGAGAGGGTGCCCTTGGAGCGGGTCAGCCGCGAGGCCTTGCTGGAGTGCGCCGAGTGCCTGAGCAACGTTCTCCACACAAGCTCAGAAAGCCCCTCCAGCAGCCAAGTGCTGGACGCTGGCCACCAGCTACTAGACTACTGCTCAGGTTATGTGGACTGCATCCCTCAGATGAGGAACAAATTTGCCTTCCGAGAGGCAGTGGGGAAGCTGGAGCTTAGCCTGCAGGAACTGAGGGCCTCATCCTCAGGAGGTGGGGGGCTTAGCTGTGTAGGGTCCAACACCGTATTAGACAACCTGCACAACTGTATTAGAGAGATTAGTGACGTAGTACAGAGGTAGCCACTGTGACAACACCAACTGTCACTACCACATATTCAACTTCCCAACAGACTGCTTATATTGTCTCTTTTGTTTATGGTCCTATTGACAGCTTTTTTGGGGGGACGAAATTATCTCAATCTCTAAAGCACCTCAGAAAAATCACTATGAAATATAATCTTTTTATTGTTTACAAACAGCTGTTTCATAAAATGCCAGTGTGGACACTAATTTCGCTCTGACATGTACATATTTAAAAAAAAAAAAATGTTTATACCAAACTAAATGTGGTTTAATTCACAACATGGACTGTTTTGCCCCACATCTGCGCCTGGCCGTGATAAAAGACTCCTTGTTAAATGAATGTCAAGTGTATCAGCTGTGTGTGGCCAGCCCACAATGTAGGTTAAGTCTCGCATCTTTCACATACTGAGTGAGAATTATGATGGTTGTGCCCAGCCTTACTGAGAACACTGGACAACTGCTTTTCCTGGCAAGTTTCACAATCATCAGTCGGGTTTACTCTGCTTCGCAGTATCTTGCTCAATGTTTGGACAACTGAGTGACCATAAGCCATTTTTTTAAAAAGCCATTGCAATCTAATTGGAAATCAGCATCAGGATTTGAGGTTTTGGATGTCTCGATTTTACGCCTTTTTCCAGAGACTTCTTTTTACTGTTTTAATTTAATGGACAACCGCTAATATTTTCCAGTAGAGTAATGAATGTGGTAAAAATGATTTTAAAGCTCCCTAAAACAATAATCAACCGTTCCAACAATTATATTCCTACATTCGCGTGTAAATAAGCTCAAACCAAATGCAGGCTCGTCAAATGTAAACCTTTAAAAAAAAAAGATAAGTTATTTTAAAACAGAGGATTTTATACAAATCCGTCACAGTACTAAAACAATGAATGTGGGATGTCTTATTATATGCACAGCATTTGTCTTCGCCTCAGTAATGTGACTGATATTCACACCTTCCTGGTCCCCGAAAGCATTTCAATATTTATGTCCAGTCATCCTTGCACACTACATATCTTCTTCGTTTGATGGAGCGCAGAAGAAGGTGAGGAGGGAGAGCACAGGGTAGCGCGGGAGTAGGTGAAGTGGGACAGTATTTCTTCAAGTGTCCTTCTGAGTATGGACAGTGCTGGATTCCCTGTAGCCTTGTCGTGGCCTCAGTGCCTCAAACTTTCTTCAGTGTATGAACCTACTCACATTAATCACACCGTACTGAACTCTACAAACTGCAGTATGTCTTCAGCACATGAGCAATTTGTACATGATTTGATTTAAGGAAAAGAAATGCTCTCTAGAATGTCTATGTATGAACTTGAATTTTAAATTATTTGTTCTTTTTTTATTAAAAGCACAGACCTATTTTGAGAGAGAAGTTATGTAAATATTTGTTTTATTTCATATCCAGAAAGCAAAAGATTTATGTGTATTCACAGCATAAAGAGCAATGTTTTTGACTGAAGAGATACAAGACTGAGGCCTATCCTCCCAGATCTGAATATCTGCTTTGTGAATGTATTTTTCTTCAGTTCTGAACCCAGTCGAATGTTCATCAGCATGAATATTTCATCTCTCAAGGTGCCATTTTTTTTAAAATTATCTTTTATAGTTTTTGATTGGCCCGTATTTTAATGTTAGTCACACTACACGTCCAGAGAAAGCTGCTCTGTTTTTTTGAGCACAAATCACAGATGTTTTTATTGTTTATTTTGGCTCACATCTTGATGTACACTGGATAAGGCCTCAGACACATTGATTCATTGACAACTGTTGTATCTGAATACTAAAAAATGTAAACGCTTCCAGCTGTAAACACCACGGGTCCATAACACTTTCAAAATCTCTTTGTCAATGACACTTGATGAGTTGTCAAGTAAAAGTTTTTGTCACACACTTCATACCATCTTTTCATGTTTTTGTGCATCATATTTAATGCCCCATTTCTTGCCAAACAGGATGCTATGAAACAAACTGATGGTTCATTTCTGTTCCCTGTGTGCGTAGAATAACATGGGCAAAAAAGTCACCATTTTTTCTTGATTCTTGGTGCCTTTTTGTGAACAATTTTTTTTTTTATGTGCAGTTTGCCATCATTGCAAGAATTCATTCATTTGGCAGTGAAAACATTTGTTGTCGTTTTTTTTTTTATTTGCCCTGAGATTGTGATTATTACTACAGCGTGCTTTTCTGTCACTTGGTGGTCCCATGACTTGAAGCCGAAAGGTGCACTTTGTCTACTAAATCATGTACTGGGACACTCAGTCACACAGGTCATTTATTTATGGCCATTAACACTGTTAGCGCAGACACACCATTTTTGTTTCTTCTTAGTGACACATAAGGGGCTGCATTAAACCTGAGCTAATCCGTTGCCTCATAATTATCACATCTTAAGTTTCATCTGATATTTTTCCTCTTTTTTTTCCCTTTGTCATTGCCTTTTACCAGTTTTGGCCTCTATGCCTGTTTGGTTCCTGTTGAATTTCAGTGCAACTTTGTGAAACAAAATTCTTAAAAAAAACAACAACTCCATATCAAACAGTGGAATAAAAAGGCAACCTCCAAGAATCCAACAAATTGAAAGCTTGGACAGATTTTTAGGTAAAGTCAAAGACTAATCGAGTACCAAGGTTGCTTCCCCGCCCACAAAAAAGAAATCTGATATCTGAACCAACAATGCCAAATTCTGCACATATTAGTTGTCTACATTGTCTTTCTTTATGTTGCTTGTATATGTAATTTTTTGTTCTTCTGTCTCCCTGTTTGAAAAACAGCTCTGGGGAATGTGCGTATATACCATTATACCAAAGGCCACTTCTTCGGTTGTACAAGTGCAATGAAAACCAACTCTCATACACAGACACACAATAATGGAATATGTGAATCTAAACAGGAATGAAAAATGGCAGAGTTAACATGAACCTTTTTTTATTGTACAAAATATATATATTGTTTTGTTTTTTTTATTTAAAGCTCACATTATATATTACTGTGAAGTTCTGCTTATCAGTGTTAAGCCTATTGTAAATAATAAAGATATTGATGAATATGATTTCATTCGTGGTTCATTGTTTGATCAATTGCACATAATTATTTGTAGTTGTTTAGTAGAAGTGCTCTTTGTTCCTCGGCATAGACAGATAGGAAGTACTTCTACTCACTTTGAACACCACGGATTACACCTATAAATAAAGTTGTTGTTATTATTATTATTATTATTATTATTATTATTATTATCGTTGTGTAATTTTATTCATGTATTATTATCACCAACTTCACCGGCAGCGTCTCGCGGGTGACGTGGGCCCACACCATATCCGACTCCTCCCATTCGGAGCTATTGTAAAAATGGCGTCCATCATGGAGGGGCCGCTTAGCAAGTGGACTAACGTCATGAAAGGCTGGCAGTATCGCTGGTTTGTTTTGGACTACAATGCCGGCTTGCTGTCATACTACACGGTACGTGCATTTTGGCAGGTTGTGAATGAAAGGCCGCTGAGCTAGCGGCGGGTCACGTACAAGAAGTTGTCGCCGGGTTTCCAAAGCTAATTGTGGCCAGGGCCTGGTGTTTGTCAGGAGTTGGGAGTCTCAGCTGGCACAAACAGACGAGTCGGTGTGGTGACAGATCCCTACATTGACCAATCGCAGCGGTCGTCACAGAACAACTGACGAATCGGGTGGCGGCGTTTGTCCGCCACACTTCCGCTTTTGTTTCGCGTTAGCAACGCTAAAAGCCGACACACTTCCCCACTCGTCGCTACGTTGTCACGAATATTTCGCTGCATTAGGCGACAGAGAAGCGGAGCGATGTATGTTGATGAGACGATATTTGCGCCTAATCGTTGTTTTATTGTCCGAAACTTGCTGGTATTGCCAGCTAACAAGACTGGAGAGACAGTGGCTGCTAATTAGGTTCGGCAATTAGCTCCTCGTATTTGTTGTATCATGAGCCAACTACAGGGGAAATGTGAGTTCTCGTGGCCCTGCGGCAGCACTAACCAGGGACTTTAGCTGCTAAGAGCCGCACACTCCTCCCAGAAAGTTGACATGAGTTGTCAGAACAATTATCTTCTTTATGTGCACAATAATGCAAGGGGGTGTTTCATAAAATTCAGTTTGGAATCACTAGTAACCTCGCGGTCGCTAGCCCTCAATGGAGCAAAGGTTTCTTTGGATAGATTTAAGATATATTGTGATGGATGAGGTCTTTGGAAAAGTGTTAGAATCAGTCTGCAGTAAGAGTTCAAATAATGGCCTCACTTTTCTCATGGGAACAAGAAATTTGAGTCCAGGCAGTCTGCGAAGCCTGTGTCCGAAATGTGGCACCTCCTTTCAAATCTGAACAGATTTGACGATTAATCAGGCAACTGAAAACCAAGGTTGTCCTTGTGTTTATACACTCACCAGCCACTTTCTTATGCACACCTTGCTCATACTGGGTTGGAACCCCTTTTGCCTTTAGAACTGCCTTAGTTCTCGGTTGCATATATTTAACAGGATGCTGGAAACAGTCTTTTTGGTCCATAATGACACGGTAGCATCACGGGTCACGATGTGAATCTCCCATTCCACCACATCACAATGGTGCTGTTGGATTTATATCTGGTGACTGGAGGCAATTTGAGCACAGTGAACTCATTGTCGTGTTCGAGAACATCAGTTTGAGATTACTTTAGCTTTGAGACATGGCACGTTATCCTGTTGTAAGTAGCCTACAGAAGGTGGGGGGGGGGTCACCTTTCTGTCAGCTTGAACCAGTCTAGATATTCTCCTGTGATCTCTGGCATCCACAAGGCATTTACATCCGGAGAACTGCCACTGATGGACACTTTATTTATTTATTTATTTATTTATTTGATCAGTCTCTCTAAACCCTAGAGATGGTTGTGTGTAAAATCCCCAGTAGATAAGCAGTTGCTAGAATCCTCAGACCACAGCGTCTGGCACCAATAACCATGCCACATTCAAAGTCACTTAAGTAAATTACCTTTCTTCTCCTTTCTGATGCTCGGTTTGAACTTGAGCAGATCCTCTTGACCACGCCCACATGCCTAAATGTGCTGAGTTGCAGCCACGTGATTGGCTGA
>CAAKHG010003270.1:0-10067 GCA_901007715.1 Dactylopterus volitans
GAGAAAAAGGATGTGGACAGAAATCACGTTTTTCTCTTCAACCTTTTTATTTTATATGGAAAGTTTTATATCCATAAATGCAAATGGACTGAAAAGAAACCCAATATCCACCAGTTCAAGAATGAAATGAAACTGTATTTTGGAACACTTAAAGGACTGATGACCAAAAAAAGCCATACAGACTATGAACATCTACAAAGCCTTAAATATTTCTCTTTAAGCTGAATGTATATACAACTGTTTGTTTACTTATGTTTGTTTTGTTTGTTTTTTTGTAAAGGAAACTGAATTTAAATAAAATGTATTAAAAAAAAAAACGAGGAGCGTCCCCCCACCCTCCTGACGCTCTGTGGTCGCTATGGCAACGCTTGAACGTGCCTTCAAAATAAGACGCACCACGAAACAAATATTTAAAAAAAAAAAAAAAGTACATGAAAAATAGAACTCACCGTCACGCAACATCGGTGAGAGCTCGTTTCCAGCTTGTTGCGCCTGCGTGTGTTGGCGCGGAGGCCCTCAGTGGTCGCTTCTGCCCTTCTTGTTCCCGCTTTTTTTTTTTTTCTTTCAAAATACTCCAAAGGCTTATTTTTTTAACGCAGGTGCTCGGTCTCCAAGTGGCGAAGCAGTTCTGAGGGCTCCATTGCCTCATTGGAGAGCCGGTTGGCCGCATATGATGCAGCGCGGGCGCGGTGCGTGCGTGGGAATCACCTGTCGCGATAAATATCCATATTTTGAGTCGCCCTCCTTGGTTTTGTCTGTTAAATTTAGCTTTCCTTTTCTTAGTGGTCATGGGCGCTTCTTCTGTCTCCTCACTGGGCCCTTTTTTTCCCCTTTGCAAAGAAACTTTCCAAAGACGCCTGTTTTTGTTTTGTTTGTTTAACTCATTTCGCTAGCTTGTGGGTTTCATGTTAGCGCTCATGTGTCACGTGACCGAGACGCGCCGTCTTGACATGCGTCAAAGGTGAGTCAAGAATAGACGGATGTCACGGAGAGGATCCGGTTGTTTTTTCAAAATAAAACATCGTCCAGACTCGGATAATGTAAAATAAACCGGAAATGATTTAAGTTACTTATTCTTTCTGTGCGGCCCGGTTCCAAACGTCCAGGGGGTCGGGGACCGCTGGTTTACATGACCCAGGCTGCACTTTATCACTTTATTCTTCAATTCTTACAGTCTGCCTGCCTTGCATTTTTTTTGTACGATATTTATGCAACAGTTTCTGTCACTTTTTTGTACATTGCTGCTTTTATATTTTGTTTTACGTCGCACTGTTTGGTTGCATGCATGCTGCTCAGTCAAGGGTTTTAAATTGCCAGCAAAAAAAAAGGGTCTAGCAAGAGGAAATTAGCCCATTTTATACATATTTGTGAATATATGTCATTAAAACTAACAATAATAAGTCTAAAAGATGTATTCAATTAAATAAACTGTGCGATGCACAAAAAACAACTTAGTCAAAGAGGAAAAATAACAAGATGGCAGTTTTAGTCTTGATACATTTCATTGTTCGTTCAGTCTGTAAGAGTCATTTATTTACATTTTTTTTTTGTTGGGAAACTTCTATTATAACTGTTACTAACCTCTAGACTTGTTTTCATGATCTTTGTAATGTCACCCGCACAGGCGCTCGCATCTGAACACCATCATGCCTGCGTGTGTTTTTAATGTCTAGACGTTCAGAAAAAAAAAAAAAAAATCAAAGCTGCAAGGCTGAAGTCTGATTTTTACAAATTCTTCAAATGTCTCATGTAAACAGTCTTTTTTCGCATGTGGGCAAGTTGTTTGTTTTGGTGTTTTTTGTTGTGCTCAGAATGGGATTACATAAGTCTTATGTTCGCAGCAGTTGGTGGATGTGTGCAAGGAAATGCCGGAGAAAAAGTATGAAAAATATCAAGAACCGAGCCTCTGTGGACTGAGTAGAGATTGTTTTTGTCGCTCGATTTTCTTGCATAAAATGATGCGCAATTAAGACTTCACACCACATCACCCAGCTTCATTGGACGTGCCAAAAAAAAAAAAAAGATATAAAATAGATACAATATAGATATCCTGTGAATAAATACACGCATTTGAAACACACTATTTACAGTAGTTACCTAATATTGCATGATCCTGCCACACAACAATACCATGTAGAAACCAAAGGGGAGAAGAAGAAGAAAAAAAAAAAACAACATGCACCCCAGCCGGTGCACAAATCTCACATATCGACTTAAGATCGCGCCGAACGTGATGAATGTCCACATGTATAAAAAGATACTTTACAGCAGGGACGATATAGCAGTCGTGTTCTGGACGGCGGCGGTGATGCGTCGTTTAGTAGCAGTCGGAGGCCGGGGCCACAACCGCGCACCATCAGGGCTGCTGGCTGGCGGTCTTTGACGGAATGTGACTCCATCTGGCGATGAAAGACCACATGCCGGACTGAGGGGGTCTCGTTCTGCCGCCCGGACTCAGTTTGCGCGGCGACAAACATCTCAGGCAATTTGTTTGTGTGCTCTTAGAAACGCGGGGGGGGTTTTTGGAGCGTGAGCAGGGCTGCAAGGTCGGAAAACATGAAAAAAAAAAAAAGAAATGAGGCGGGGATTCCTCGTTATCCTGCGCGAGTTGCCATGAAAACAATCATCTTGGATGAGTGTATTCCACAGTTGTCTTTTGGGAAACTGGGAAACACACTCCTGACTCATGACCCTGTTTTTGTTTGTTTCTGGCAGGCTGCCTGGCTGAGGCATATATGATGTACAATGCCTCCGGAATAACAGCAGG
The DNA here is from genome assembly GCA_901007715.1 of Dactylopterus volitans. Lineage (NCBI taxonomy): Eukaryota > Metazoa > Chordata > Actinopteri > Syngnathiformes > Dactylopteridae > Dactylopterus > Dactylopterus volitans. Next base: position 2,768 of record CAAKHG010003270.1, read on the forward strand.
TTCCGGGAATATTGGACATTATTCACACATGCGGGGACCTTTGACTGACCCCTGAAAAAAATGTTGGAACAACTGTCAGCTTCAATCATCAGCTACCAAATCTGGCTCAATCCACCGGTGTGAAAGGTGAGAGATGCCTCTCAGCTCCGCAGCAGCGGTCGCAAATTTGGTTTGACACATTTCGCACCACTTTTCGACCCCGTACCTGTCCGGCCTCCTGCAGCGTGAGATCGTAATCCATTAGTCCAGCAAGCAGACAAACACTCTGGATGGGGAAAAATTGAACCGAAAGCGAAATTCCCCCCTATGAACTAACTAAGATTGGCCAATCTAAAGCACATAAAACATAACTGGATTTCAAAAACCCGAAGAGGAGCAGTAAGAAAGGAAAATAGGCCATTTTTGCCTGACAGGTCATCAATAGCGATCATACTCCATCAACCTGATAAGAGCCAAGAGAGCGGCAGTTAAAAATACTCTCGGCGTCCTCGAGTGAACTCGCTAAAGCGGTGTCAGAAAGGTAAACTCGTCTGCTCCCCCCACCCCCCATTCCGGAGCACTTTTACACTGTGAAGCAATTTCGGTGCGTGGAAGTTAATGTGACATCAGTGAGGTGACGGCGGGATAATCTGCTGGTGGGGAGAGAGGGGGGGGGGATCCACGCCGCCGCAGGCAAAGTGCAGGCGAGCGCCTGTGATGCTTCGCATGCGTATTAGCACGATGATAATTATTAAGTCTGCTGTTCAATAAGCTGTGGATCAAATGTCTACCCCTCCCCATCCTCCTGTTAACCCCCCTCCTCCCTTTCAATTTGGCAAGGTGTTGTGATGCTGGGGAATTGGAAAAAAAACACAAAATCCTTCCCATAAAGCCCACTGAGAAATGACTTTTTTTCTGCATTTTTTTTTTTCTCTCAACCTGCTGCACCCTCACTTCAAATTAACAGGAATATATTTCATTTTGCATAAGAAAAAAAAAAATGAAAGAGATTGTTATCTAGAAGAAGATACTTGTAAACCATCGTGAAAATTCAGCCTGCGCAGGAGTGTCCGGGAGGCGGAGCCACGGCAACCGGCTCCCGCTGAGGAACTCGTATTTTGAGTTTGAGGCAGACGGTTCACATGGACAGTAATCAAACCAGAACTTACAAAAAAAACCAAAGGCCACACACCCGTAAATATGTGCATATAGTTAACTCTTAATGAAATGAGCTAATTATTCCCATAGAGTTGGTATTAATGTTCAAGACCAAGCATTTTAGTTTTTTGGACCAGACTGTAAGCATGATAATTTATGCTGTAAAATTGGGCTTTTTTTTCCGCCTAACATGAACATCTATGGGAACACTGGCTTAACCCCCCCCTCCCGCGCGGGGAAACCGGGACACAATTGGGTCCTTTTAGACACTTTTTTTTTCCGTTAAATCTTAATTGGTCCAAATTTTTAACACTGTTAACGTTAATGTAGTGGGATTTTCCAAATGTTAATGGTTTGGACCAAGGTTAAAAATGGCAACTCATTACACCTTCACAGTTTAAAAGGTTACACTGCACCGATAGGAGCCTCGGCCCAAACGGGTCCCCATTGACGCCCGTTCAAACCGCTTTCTTTTTGGGATTTACTCCAATTTAGCCATCGCGTAAGGTGATACCCGAAACTACTTTTTTCAATCTGAGCTTCTGGGTTGAAAATTGATTTTTTTTTTTTTTACATTTTTCATGAAATTACATTGTTAACCACCAGTTGGCTGCAGAGCCCATGTCGGGGTGTTACGACCCATTGGGTTCTTTAGAAGATGAGGGGAGGTAACGATGATAAAACCCAGGAGGTGTAACGGTGGGGGGGATGAGTTATATTACATCGAACAAAATATTTATTCAAAAAGGCAAAGTAAAAACGGAAAAATGACCCATCCCCAAAGCGAGCGCGATGCTGAAAACTGAGAGAAGGGTGAACAAACAAAAAGAATCCACTGGAAACCTGGAAGGCCCGAACGTCAGACACGACACCTCAGCCACACGGGGTTTCACACGCCAAGTTCACACCGCGACCGCACTGGCAAGCGGGCCGGCGGGAGTCGGGCTATATATACACTCTCCCACTCGTCAGCCCAAACCAGGGACACCTGCCACGCCGAGGCTGCAGGGCCGGAACCTGGAAGGAGAAAGTAAACTGCAGAAGCGAGGCCCAGCACGCACACAGGGGATGTAACACCGGGATGCACGCCGGGTCTGAAGAGTGAGTTTTTGAAATAAACCTGAACTGCTCCAAAAAAAAAAGAAAAAAAAAAGCATCAAAATCTGCATTGTTGTACTTTATTGACAATATACAAAAAATTCAAAAATGAATCTAAACTTTATAGTTCTGATCAGAGCCGAGGCTGATTTAAAGAGTTAAGCTTTGAAATTTAAGCTGATCCATACGATTTTCATAGCACTTTTTTCTTAAGGGATCCGTTTGGGTGCCAAGGGTCCCAAGTGTGAGTGCGTCTGCGGGGGCCCTGGAGGGTTCGAATACAAAATATTGACGGTGGCACCGTGATGATGGATTGCCAAAATAAAAAAGGTCAATTTCCTGCCGATTTTTGAAGCGCAAAGAGGAGTGAGTTAGATCTCGGTGCAGCGACTCCGGCCCAGCACATCCCGGTGCCGGCGTCCGCGGCAACGCGGATTTGATCCCCGCCGCATCAATCAAACGCAAACCCTCTCATCCCCACATCGCCCTCTCCTGTGGAATAGAACTGACCGTTATCGTCATGGCGGCGGCGCGGGGTGAGGGCTGCGAAATAAAAAAAAAACGCGGTCCCGAGGTTAATCTCCAAGTCCACTTCTTCTTCTTCTTCTTCTTGCGCTCGCCTCGTCGCCCAAACGCATCTCAAGGCGAGACAACTCCATAAACTCTAACCTGCATTTTAAATGAGTGGTGGAAAGGACATCTCTCTCTCTCTCTCTCTCTCTCTCTCACGCTCTCTCTCTTTCGCGGTACCAGTCAGTGGACGCTTTGGTGGCTGATGGAGCGACGGAGGAAAAGAGGGATGGATGGGAGGAGGGGGTGGGCTGGGGTGGGCAGCATTTTGCAGAGAGTGATTGTGAGAGGACAGCGGTGGCGGAAGATGTCCTCTACACAGTGATTAATTCCAGACCCGATGTGATTTATGGCTCCGCCACGGCTGTTTTGTAGGTCACTTTGGTGCCACATCACTCAAGCTGTGCAAACAGTAAGTCTGATACCAGCGTTGGTTAACCGTAAGGGACGCGCGCACGTGCACGCCGGGCAGGTTGAGAGCGGTTTGCTTTAAAATTTCGGAGTTCCCCCGTTCACGTGAAACTCGCGAGACGCTCGGAGGGAGGCGGCGCAGGGGGGGGGGCGCGTCACGACGGAGGCTGGGTGACTGCAGGGGTGCCGTTTGTCTCCTCTGAATTTTTGGATGCTTTTTCGTTTGGACAGTGTTCAGGATTTATCTTTCTGAAGTCCGCTTCGGTTTGTTTGCTTTGGCATGAAATCGTGAACCATTTGCCTGCTGCCTCCGACTTTGCATTTGTTTGTTTGTCTTTTGTTTGTTTTTTCCCCCTCTGATTCGGATCTCATCAGTCCCAGCGTCTCCTCGTCACGCCCACATCACAAGCTCCCGGTGGCGCTCCAAAAAAGCCCCCCCCTCCCAACCCCTCCATCATGGCTTTCCAGCAGCTCTCAATCTGTTTTCAGCCTCCGTGTTGGTTTCACTTAACGGGCGAAGAAATCTCTGCTCTTACTCCTCACCGTGCGCCAAACTGAGCGGTCGAGCGGCCGATCGGCCTTCTGCTTCCTGTCTCCAGCCGCCTACGCGCGCCCAGTGGATGAGCTCGATCGTGGGATATGTGTTTTTTTTTTCCGCCTGTGCGTCCGCAAAGATTGTTTCTGAAATAGTGCCAAAACGCCGGTGTGCTTGCAGGTCGCTTGGATTCGACCACAGGGAAAAAGGTGCGACTCTCATTTAAGAGGCAAAGTCCGTCTCCAAAGAGTTTCAAATGAACCCTGCTATAGGTCGGGACCGCAGTCTTTCACTTAATATATACTGCATGCTCAAATGAGGTAGATAATTGGATCTCTGTATTGCACAGTGTATCGTAATTATCCAGGATCCAGCAGAATTTTTTTGTCATTTATCCCTGGTGATGGGATGGAAGTTTGCGGCACGGGGAAAAAAGTACGGAAATCCGGCTTCATGCTTAGCAGAAATCAGAAGGCCAGGTTAGTAATTCCATTTAAGAGTTTATTAACTTTGTGATGCCAACAGAAAAAAACAAAAAAAACAAAAAACAGCCTGCCGCTGTTAAGACCAATCAGCGCACAAGGATGCAATTAGCCAATGCGTATGAATTTTTATGCTAGTTAAACACTTGTATCAAGTGTGTGTTACCCCAGACTCATAGAAATCTTAACTCCAGCAAGAGGGAGAAAGGAAATTGTGCTTTCTGTGCATATGATTTTGGAGTGACTTAATTGACTGAAAGGAAAGCTGCCATTAGAACCTCAAATTAAGGGAGTTGCTAAGCAACATCAATCCCGAAATCCATTTCTTCAATTACTCTGCAGACACTAATCCTTTTCTTCATTGTGGCTCTGGGATTATTGATTCAAATTTCAAACGGGAACAATAGTGAAGTCATCTAAAGGCAGAACTTTTTCGGAGATGTCCCAATTAATTTCCATCTTTTTTTTTTTTTTCCTTTTTTTTCCCCCCTCTCTTTATCAGCAAGCGCAGAGGAGGCGAGCGAGACGCAGGAGGAGCCGGTGCAGAAACCGCCGTCCTCTTAGAGTTAAGATATGTATTCACTTTTGAGAAAAACCACCAGTGGACTGAAATGAATACCACAATGGGTGATTTCCCCTCCCGCCCCCCTTTTTTCTTTTCGTTGAATCCAACCATCTTCCCACAAATCATGTGAGGCCTGCGAGATGTTGAAATAAAGAACAAAGTGGGGAGGCGGTGGCGAAACGGTGGTTGGGGAGGGAGGAGGGGGGGTCTTTCATGTCCAGACCGCCCATGAGATAAAAATCTGTTTACCGGATTCAATCGGCGCCTCTTCATCGAAGCGATCGCAAAGGTTATTTCATTCGGGCAATATCTGAAATTGTCCGGCGCTTTGTCCAACCGCGACCCCGCCAAGGTCGTCGTCTTCCTCGCCGAGATGAGGCGGCCGAGGTAGAGACAGCAGCCAGCGGCCACGAGGCGCTTTGCTCCTCAGCCGCTGGAGGAAAGCTCGCCCCCCCGCCTCGGCAGCGGCGAGGCCAAGGGACGCTTCCCTGAACATTCATCTTGCCTCTTTTTTTTTTTTTTTCTTTTAATGAATGGAGCGCTCAATGAGTAACCCAACGAATGGAATCAGACCGAAGTGCTCGGCGGAGCTCTCTGCCCATCTGTTGTTTTGATGGTACTGTCCAAAAGCCGCCCGTTTGTTTGAGAAATTTCATCAGTCACAGAAGGTGCCGTTGGATTTATGCTTTAATCAGTGACCACGCATCTTGAACCCAGTCAATCGGGTATCCGTCTTCGCAGTGACATTGCTCCATATGTTTTCGGGAGGAAAACAGCTTTTTCTGAACTTTGTGAAGATCCCGACCGCAAAATAGAGGGTTGGATTCACCCCGGAATACGAGAGAACCTTTTCCCCCGGACCACCTGAGTCCTTTTGCCCGAATCTCATAGACGGCTTTTGAATATTTTAGCAGCAAAACATGAGCTTCCCATAGCTTTTAACTGCACTTGCACTGTGGCCGGTGGCAAGGTGTGTTGGTTTGTCCAAACTCGCTTATTTATAATGTATAACATCATGGATTTTCATAGCACCGCACAAACATTCATATAATTTGAGGATCTACTACAACCGCCTTGGTCCAAATATTATATTCTCTTCAGTTACACTTGTGCATTGTCTGAAACACGTTAGGATGTTAAGATGTTAAAGATAATTGTTAAAAATTTGGATCTGAGGTGCTAAACAATGGGTCCAGTCCGGCCCGCTGGATGATTTTGCAAAGTATTACAACAGTAGAGAAGTCATTTCATGAAAAAAAGCAATAAACACTGTTGAAAATGTATTCAATCAGCAGCTTGAGGTTAAAGTGATCAGTGTCAGACCTGCTTAAACATTATGAGTGAAACCGACTGCTAAAAGGGCATCTCTTTTTTTTTTTTTATCAAAATATGGTGACGCCAGCATTAAGACACAGGAGTGGAACTTTAGAATGTGTTTCCTTTCCTTATAATTTCCAGATAGTTATGCTATCGGTTTTCCTGGTGGGACCCACTTCAGGCCCACATGGGCTATGAACTCAAACCACTTTGAACCCCCCACTTCGTGGAGCTCACATGTAGATTCAGTGGAGTCTTGGAGCCCGTTGGCTGTCAGGCTATTTGTATTTTTCCTTCACCTGCATTCGCGTGCCAAACAGTCCAGTCGAAGGCGTCATCTCACATTACTGGTTGCTAATTCAAACCGCGAGCCACATCTGGTGAGGCGAATAGGAATAAAGTCTTGGCGCTGACGCCTGCTGGCTACAACCAGAAGCCCCCGAAATCTTGGCTGCTGCAACCTCAAGCTATTTCACCGCCCTTGGTCCCGCTCTCGTGCTAGCGTTAGCAATATACACGATATACAATACACGATCTGCAATGTAAGACATACAAGTTCCTTAAAGAAAAAAAAAGCATTTCTGATTCTGAAGCCGCCGCCATGACCGAGTCAGGTCCTCCACGTCGATGCAGCGAATGGCAGCCGAAATCAAAATTTCAGCTGGAGAATGCACTAAGAAAGGTGTGTTCGCGCATGCGTGCGTGCGTGCGTGCGTGTGTGCGTACGCGCGCGCGCGTCCGCAATATATAATTAGGTTGTTCTGTATGTTATATGCCATTAAGTAAATGGGGTCATTTAGGTCGGGGAGAATAACGCATACCCTGCAGCCACTGTAATGGAGTTTCCTCCCCTCAATGCATGTCTGAGGCCCATTAATAATCTACGCTCATAACCACTCTGGGTACAAGACTGATTAACGTTGCGATTCAGAGTCACAATGCATTCGGCAGGAAGACAGCAAGGAAGAAAAGCACTCGGGCCCGAGACCTGAAAGGCCTGAACGTCCTCCTTGGCTCCCCCTATTTTCCATTTTTGCTGACAAGCAGATGTTTGCTTGCCCAGGCGGGAGGCCCACGTTAGACTGCAGTTGGCTTCATTAACATCATCCTCCAAAAAAAAAAAAAAAAAAAAAAAAAAAAAAAAAAAAAAAACCTTGATTTGAAAAAAAAAAATAAAGAGTGGAA
>CAAKHG010003272.1:4198-19112 GCA_901007715.1 Dactylopterus volitans
AGACGGCAAGATGTTTTTCTAAATTTCTATCATTCGAGGCTAAATCTAACTGCTTGTGGTTCCTTCTTTTGCTAACCTGCATGAGGAGAATCTTTTCCTCTGGCTTAGTAATGATTGCCCTCTGTTGGTAGGATCAGATCATTACACACATCGTCCGCACACGTCAGGTTTTTGTTATGTACGTATATATGCAGATTTAGGATCATTGGACAGAACACCTGCTAAAAATGGTCATTGTGAAACAGCCTCAGAGTTAAGAAGAGTCATCTTGTACATGGATTTTTGTTATTAAAAGCAGGTTATGTTTCTGCAGTTAGTAAATCTTTTTTTTTTTTTTTTTTAAATAAACATAATATGGTTTGACGCAATCTTGGCAATTTGCTCTATAATTACCACTATCCAAAAAAGAGCACAAATGCACTTTATTCTTGCATTTCCTAGAGTTGGCTCTGGGCGCAAAGTAATAAGTTGAAAGCAAAATCAGTCAGTGTGGGTCCACTTGTACATAAATACATCATAATTTATTTGACACACATGGAAGGTCAACACAACAAAAACCTTATCCGCAAAACATGACATCTTAATTGCCCATTGGTCAACAGAGTGCTTCTCCTCATTACATCAATTTTAAACAAAAACGACCAAACAGATGAGAAGATATACAGTTTATATGGCCATAATATACCAGCCTGTGTGAGATCGATGTCTGTGTAAGATCAACACACACCAACATTGTGATCCTGATGACAAATTACACAAGTGACACTCACAGTCTGAAATAAATAGAAACAAAGCATGTCTATTATCCTTGTGTTACCCTGAGCTCTTCGAACAGCCTTTCTGACATCAGTTTGAATCAGAATATGCATGTTATGCATCGAGTTGGACGGCTCAGTCACACCCAGATTTAAGGCCACCATGTCTGTATGACTCCTCTGGTCCTGGCTGTAGGTGCGTGACATGTGTGTCTACCTGAGTACACACGGTATTCCTACTTCCAAAAGCTCATAAAGGGAGTGACTGTTTAAAGGGGTTTTCGGGTTTGGTCTCTCCCCTCACTCCCACTCATGTAAACATCCCTCTAGCTCCACACCAATGCTTTTGAATGAGATGAGTTTAGTTGCACGTTTTCATAGGCTTCCCCATTTCCCTGGAAGGAGGAACAAACAATAATTTCAAGATTAAAAACAGAAAAGGCTTGCTTTCTTGCCTAGAGTGAAGGTAAAATGACGCAGTGGCCCTCACCTTGGACGCTATTGCTTTGAGTTTGCCAAGCAGTGATGGTTTTGTGTACACAACTTCATCTTCCATGTCGCCCTCATTCTCTCCCTCCATCACTGCACAGCTGTCAGCTCCTGGCATCTCACAGTCCTTGTTGGCAGACATCACTAACCGGGAGTACTTATACTCCAACCTAGCAGAGCAGCGAGAGACACAGTTGATACTTGAAGGAAAATACAAGAAGACAGAGAATGTTGTTCACATAAATAATTAGAGATCAGTGTAATGGGGAAAGGATAAAAAGGAGGGAGTGAATTAAAGAATGGGAGTTTGGAAAACACGAAAACGAGAGTAGGCCAAGACAGAGGATGGGAGAAAAAGAGAAATATTGAAAGAAGAGAAAAACTGTAAGGGAGGCTTGACAAATAAGACAAAACCAAATAGGGGAAGGCAAATATATGAAAGGAGAAAAGATGTAAGGGGAGGATGACAGTAGAAATTAGGTCAGAAAGCGAACATGTTAAAAATGAAAATGAAAGAATGAATGAATGGAAGAAAAAAAAACAATAACAGAGGAGTGGGCATGAGATTTAGAGGCAATATAAAAGGGAAGGCAGGTGAAAAAAAAGGAAATTCTTGAATACAAAAGGGACAGAAATAAACAAGATAGAAGCAGGGGATGAAGAGGAAATTGTACCGTTTGTTCTTCTTCCAGAAGTAGCAGGTGAGAGAGACGAGCAGCACGGCGGTGAAAGCTCCGAGGCCTGAGCCGAGCCGAACCCAGAACTCCAAACCTTCACATGGTACCGTTTTCTTCTCAGGCAAGCTCACACCTCCTATACACAGTTTTGGTTCAGTCCATACATACAGCAAGTCCTGGGGATAAACATGCATATAGTATTAAATAAGAATGTGAGAGGATACACTGAAAAAAAATGGCAAACAGATTTTTTTTTTCATTCATTCCAAGTCTGATAGTTTTAGAGAATATGTATGGCCTTAAGTGTCTCTAGAGGCAGCTGGAAATTTGATTAGCTGCAGAAATAATGTCACTTCAGGCGGCACTGGATTGGACTGACAAATCCTGAGTATGTTTGTAGGGTCAAAACAAACTCAATTTTATGTAAATGCAAAAGCATATCGTAAAACTTTTTAAAAAAATGCGTTGTCTAAGTCATGAATGATGCAACCCCAAATCCATGAAATAGAATCTAATTGTTGTATAACAATAACAAACCATTTTCATTCTCGAACCATTTAGTTGATGTCTCCATGTCCTCCATTGCTCTCTGTCAACAGTCGTGTGGCTGTTTTGACAGCCCCAAATATTAGAGTTTAACTATGGAAAAACACCTTTCTTATGGCTGCTCCAATATAGCGTTATCTCACCTGGACATAGATATCGCCAACTGAAGCGAACTTTAGCAGCTGACATTGGCAAACAGACAGTGGTATTGCCTCACATTTCTTCAATTCGGTATTCAGTTTGATGCTAATATTAAAGTTAACAATGCAAAATTGTTTGTATTTTTCTAAAGAGTGCAGTGATTAACTGAAGACTTTTTTTAGTTTAATCATTTTGACTCTATGTATGTGTAATAGCATCCATTCATGATTGAATGTACCCCCTCTTACCACTGAACAGTATGTGTAAAATAATAATATGTGTGTGCAAACATAGTCAAACCAAAGCACAATGTCTGTGTTTGAATCTTATTAATTTCAAATCCAGTTACTGGATAGAGAGGTAATGCAAAACACAACTGTCTCAGCATTTTTGGACTAAAATGTCACAAACCTGTAGCCCTCCCTTGCAAGCTCCCTCTATCCGATGGTAGTCCCTCATCGTGCATGTCGGACATGCCCCTGAGCTCTCCCACAGAAATTGAAAGGTGCAGCCATCGCACGTTCCTGCAGGACATTGACTGCAAACACACACTTTGTCATGTCTACGCCACATCGCAGCACAGATGGGTTACATGTGAATGCCGGTGAAACTAAGTAGGAGGAGATGGGGATGTGGTACCTGGGCACTGAGAGCTCCCCTTTAGTGCTTTTCTCCGGGTTACAGCGAACTGTCAACACTGCACTCCGACCAAACTCACAGGACGAGGTTGCCTCCAGAGACCTTACCAACAAAAAAAAACAAACATAAACTTAAAGTCAAGATTTACATCCCCAAGAAAAAAAACGCATAAATGTCCAGATGTAAGAGGCACCGGTAGTAGAAGTTAACATCAGGGACGTTCTTGGAGGTCTTGGGGTAGAGGTCTGTTCTTGCTCTAATTCCATCAAGAGTATTTTCCACTGTTGCCCCTGTTAATGACATACAAAGGAAGGTTGGTTTAACTGGACAATTGTTTTAAAATATCGTGTCTGTTGTAAAATCACTTCTGTGGTACAAAATCACCGAACATGGTCTCAAAAGCAGTACAGCACAGTTAAAGAGCATTACAAGTGTACAAACTCGTACTGTCCCCATTTTGTGACACTCACCAAGAAACGTGTCTGCGAGGTTAATGGACTGTGAAGTGAGTGCTGTGTGGAACCCTCGTCCACTAGCCGGGATTATTGTTGACTGACAGATGAAGGTCTTGACAGTATTGGTTCCTTCACCTTTCTCCCGCTGGGAGTCAGTGATGGACAGGTCCGTCACGTTGTCTATGCAAACTGCCAAATGACCCTTAAATAAAGGAAGAGCGTAAATGGCAAGGATGCTGCATGCTTTTAATGTACAAAATGCTCCGCACATGTGTGTGTTTTCATGCACTCACCCGTCCTCCACACAGGCTGATATTGAACTGGTGGAAGTACTTTGTTCCTTTGGAGGTGAAGCTTGGACCATTCATCAGTGATCCTACGGATCCAAGGAGGCTGAAGTCGAAAGTCAGAGTGACATTGCCGTCTGTGTGGGTGAAGTGACAGTCGCTGTAGCATAAACTGTGGTCCTGCAGGGAAAAAAAAGTAAATAAAAATACAGATCGTGATACAAGTTTGTCATTTTAAAAGGTTTTCACAGTTAAGAATGATCAGATTTGTCGGACTCCTTCTCCCGAAGATCAACCACAAACCTTGTCACTCTTGCTGCCTGGTCCACAGGGTCTGCAGGCGTCTGGACCTGGTGTGGTGTGAGAGATGAGGTATGTGTTGGGTGGACACTCTGTGCACTGGCTGGTGCGTGGGTCTATGTAGTGTCCAGGTGGACATGGCACACACATAGAGATGGACGGCTGGGCGCTGAGGGCACAAGCCCGGCACTCGGACGACACGCCATCCACAGCATTGCTCACGGAGATGGAGTAGATTCGCGCCACATCATTGACATACCGCCGGACCTTTTCATATGCAAAGGAAAGGATGTTGTGTATGATTAGTCGACTGAGGCATGAGTCAATTAAGCAGTTGTATTTATACTTACATCTGCCGGTTGGTTTGTCCTCTGGAAAGCCCATGTGTAAGAAACGGAGGCATTCTTTGTCATAATATGTGTGTATGACTGTCTTGTTTTGGTTCTCTCCCATGATTCCACCACTGTGGTGCTCTTCCTGTTAATGTCCTAAAAAAGCCAACATTCAACAAATTTCCCCTCCAGACATCAACAGTATAATATGTGTCGTGGCAAATTAGTTTTATAGTATATGGAACAGTTTTCTCACCATCATAAAGTAGAGTTCACAGTCAACTGTGCACAAAGTCTCGAATTCAAACGTAATGCGACCAAACTCTGCTCCTGAATGGCTGGAAACCGACGTGGGAAGCCTGTGTGGGATGCATAAAGAGAAGCGTTAGACACAGACAGCACACAGAAACAGACAGCTCGGTGACAAGAGTGGTGTGCTTACTTGAAGCCAGGAACATGGATGTTAAGGATGAGATAATCATTGTCCGAGCTTCCTGCTCCACTCTGGATGTGATCACCAGCCACCTCCCAGCCTAAAGGACAGAACAAATTCATATCAATTAACTCCGGGCAAGAAATACTGTGCATTTGGGCAGTTTTGACTGGATTCACTGGCTTGACTAAATGAGAAACAGTTTTAAAGGATCCACTCTGCACTGTGTGTGCAGTACATAATAAAGTATGATGGCTGCCTGTTTGTTTTTAGTTTAGCATTATGAGACCAACAGAAAACCACTAAAAATCTACCCAAAACAAGAAGAGAGTCTTAGGAGTCGCTAGGCTAACCAGTTTTTATGGTAACCCTTATTATATAGATATGGGAGCCATGCAACCCTAAACAATAAAGTGAATTATGCGTATTTTGTTTAAGAGGCATACAGAGAGAGACAGACGCCAGAAAGATACAGTTACGGCACTAATGATTCAATATCAACATATGCGTTGTGTCTTCTTGCTTAAAAACACCCACCATTCATACTATCACACTTAGAGTTGCCCACATTGAAACAGGATGTCTTCATGTTTGCGGGGAGAACATTCCACCATTTGTACTCGTAGCTCAAGATGGGCTCAGTGCCTGCTGGGCATGGCTTGCACGCTGGGGGTTGGACACCATGGAGAGCCAAAGTTAGGAAAACATGCAGAGAAAATAGCGAATCAGCTGAGGAAAAAGTGGCAGAGAGGAATAATAGCTCAATGAAGGGTTCTTAGTACGTTTCATCCCATCTGAATAGGTCCCAGGAGGGCAGGGTGAGCAGGTGGCTGTGTCATTGTTATAGAAACCAGGGTTACAGGGGGGGCAGGGTTCTCGCGCTCCACTTGGAGGCAACATCTCCGCTCCAGTCACCTCCTCAAGACAGATCTTAGGTTCAATCCACTTGTACATGACCTGGGTCTGAAATGACACAGACGTAGATGTGAAAAAGAACATCAACAGTGATTGCAGAGATTGATTCTTTAGGATGTTGAATCTCTTTTTCCCCCTCACCTTCCCCTCATGGTCGCATGCTGTGTGGATCTGGAAATAGTCTTTTCTGGAACATGGGGGTCTATCCCTACACACAGGTGATCCCTCAGCTTGAAAATGAATAAAATTAAAATAATCAGCACTCCATTCATTCTATCAAGCGGCTGTTGAATAAACTGCATCAATCACTAATAATTCCACAAACAGTAATTCAAAAAATTATAAGCTTTCTTTGACAAAGACCTCGGGATGAGGATTTGATGAAGAAAACACCAGAATTCAAATAAAAGATTTAAAAAAAAAAATAAACTGATTTTTTTTTTTTTAAGTGTTTAGGCAGGAGACTGATTGGGACACAACAACAAATAAATAAAAAGGTGTACAGAAATAAGTATTCTCTAAATACTATTCTTCTGCAAGTCACTTTTCAGTGTCATTGAAACTGCAAAGGACCTGCACTCACATTATTTAAGGTGATCAATTAGTTTCATTGTTTTCCGAGGGGGTTGGTAGATTGAGTAGTCACAGCTGTTGCGGAATAAGTCACATCAACCCCAGTAGATTATGTGTTTATTAGGAACAGCTGGCTATGCATCTCAAACTGCATCCTCTGACAGCTACATGCAGAAATGTCTTCAAAACTGACAAATGTGTTACAATGAGTAGAGAATATCATTCTAACCGCAGAAATGGCATTTTAGAAAGCGGGGCAGCAAAAGGCAAATAACGTTTAGGCTTGGGTAAAAATAGAAAGCGTGCTACATCGCTTGCCAAAGTAGGGGCGTCGCTTGCCTCAGAAAAGCACTGAACTAACAAGCATGTCGTTTCTTCTGCAGTTTGGAGAATTCATCTAATTTGGGTGAAAATAGGTCAAGCTGCCTTTCCATCCTTGGAGCGCATCGTGCGCGTCTGTGCTAAAACACTAGATACAGCAATACAGTGCCATTATTAAGATTAAGCATAGATTAAGCATAGACTACAAATAGCACCTGTGTCTCTACAGTATGTTCAACCGCGTGCTTGTACCTGCATACTGAGTGTTGGTGTTACAGCGGGTGCAGGAGCTGGCGCCATGACCAGAGTAGGTGTTCCGGGGACAGAGCTCACATGAGGACGAGCCTGGGACCCGGCTGAAAGTTCCTGGTTTACATGGAAAACACTCGGATGTGTAGGCAACTCCTGGCAGAGGTAGATGACAAAAGGAGAACATGTTTGATTTGAATTAGATTTGAGACATTGGTTGATCGTTAAATGGAGAGAGAGGGAGAAGAGAGGAGAGGGGAAACGTGTCACTAACCTTCTATCTGAATATTTTTCAGTAAAACAGGCTTCACCACTTTGGTCCCCATCATAACTCCACCCGTTCTCCAGTACAGAATGTTGGTGCCAGATTTCAGGCTCACCTGGTAAGCACATTGTTTTATTTATGAACAAATTATGGCACGAATGTGAACAGTATTCCAAAAAAAGAAAAGTTAAACAGTTGATTGATGAAGTCGATTAGAATGCACAAAAAGAATTGGAAATAAAAGTGTAAACTAGTTAGTTTTACTGGAGGAGGTTTATTTCATTAATCAAGGATACAGCTTTGGTGTAACCTTGGAATCAACCTTCCACAGAAACCACTGATAAAGCCTGATTTGACTGGTCCACAGAGCAAGTCAAATACTTACAATAAAAACTAAATACACCTCTGTAAAAACATTTAAATTAAATAGCTTCCCTGTACATTTCCATGTACCAATAAGTTCAATCTAACTGGGTAAAATAGTCCAATGTTTCAGCCAACATAAAAATGCTTATTCATTAAAAAAGTTTTTTTCCATAAACTTAATACAAAAGGCTGTATTTTCCAAAAATAATTTCAGTCACTCCATTCACCCATAATGTGTAGTTAAATTAACACATGGGTGCGGGTGAACTTGTCTGCATAAAAGTAATTTTTGGAAAAATACAGCAGACAATAAAGTTATTCCAGCATCTTTCTGTGGGCTAACAACTTTCTGCTACCATCCACCCATTTTCTGCTGCTCAGCTTCAGTTAAAAACATGTTAATTTAGGCTGACGGAGGCCAGCCGCCAAACATCTGTCTACTCTTGCGGCATTTTGCGGTGTGCAATACTTACCGTGTGTGTCGCCCATTCACCACGATTAGTGAGCTTAAGCCACTTTGTGTTAGCAGACTGATCCATCTCCTGACACTGGTCATTCTGGATCTGCAGTAAACACAAATGATCACCATCCATCAGCGTAAACCACAGAGCCATATATATATATATACACACACTTCCATATATACTTCCGTACAGAAATCTGGATAAAAACAAAAGTTGGGGGCACACTGAGGAAGTGTCTTTCCACCAAATCATGACAAGTTGGAGGAACCGTCTTCGGGCAAAGCACATTTTTGCTGATGTTACCAAAGACAGGAACACTGAGACCGGGTCAGGCCGTGCTCACTAAACAACACCGGCAGAATGCAGCCGAGGTAAATCTGCCAACCATGTGTCAACAGCTGAGGTGGCTGCTGTCATCACGGAATGGAACGACACAGACTGCAGGCCAATCAACATACCTTAGGACCCGGGGATTCAGGGCACTGTCCAGATCACCTGAGATGACCCAACGTGCACGCCACCATCGAAGGAACTTTTATTAGAATAATTCATGGATAGCATGATACTGAGAAGGCTACAATTGTGAGGCTGTTGACACAAACTACATGTATTTCACTTAATGAAGACCACCGGACGATAGTCAGTAACCACAATTATCTCAGTGTGACAGCACACCTCACTGATCACAAGTGGCAACTGCACTCACTGGCTTTGAGGACGGGTATTTTAGCTGAAGCATGCGCTAACCAGTTCGTTGAAGTTGGAAATGAGTGGGAGAAAATTCAAATTCAGATTAATCATGATTAATCATAGCCTATTAATGTGATGAGCGTGATTCATTTAACTGATTAAGACGACTAATGTCAACTTATTGCAGAGAAGAGTTGCTCATACACTGAGGAATCAGAATCAGCTTTCAAACTGCTTTAGTGTGCTCTTTATAGATAAAGTACACAGCATTAGATGTAAAACAAAAACTTCATTGGCTGTCATTAATCTCAGTGATCAAGACCTGCTCAATTTAAAACGAAACAGATGTTTTTCACTTTAATTATGAGAAGAAAATTGCTTACAATTAAACCAGAACTGATACACTGACAGTTTAATTTCTATAGTATCAAATAATAAGTTTTCTGAGGGCATTTTACAAAAAGAGCAGTTCTAAACTGTGCTATTAAAATGGATATGTGTGTATTGGTAGATTCCACGCACGCATGCTCTCGCACACACACACACACAAACAAAAAATGGAGACAGATAGAAATATTTTTCCCACAAATACCTGTGCTAGATATTATCATATTGTTAGGCACTGAATCTATGATACTCACAAAGAACTCAAACAGCAGGTTGTTGTCTGGATACTGGAACTCGAAACTGACAGATCCCTGTTTTTTCAGGTGGACTGCGTAGATGAGAGAGACCGTACATTCATCCCTGTTGGACTCCAGATAGTTTCCCTGAGGCACCCAAGATGAGCTACAGGGAAAACGTATATCATTGATCATTCAAATTCACTCGTGCCCCAACTTTAAACTTTTTTCGTGATGTCTTACTCGCACACCTGTTGCATGTGAGCCTGTCATCTCCACGGGGAGTGCTCTCCAGGGCGGTTGCTAGGCTACTGAATCCCATCGGCATGGAATCCCACTGGTCAAAACGGACACCGCTGCCAAGAGAGTAGCTCCCTGCTGCACACTGGGTGCACTCCTGAGCCGACATCTCCAGGAACTCCCCAGCCTCACATGAAAAAGCTTAAGGACACAGAGAAGGTACAAAAATCAAACATTAAATTAAAAACAAAAGGAATGATAACCAATATGGCATTCACAGTTTGCAAACACAATATAAAATGACTGTCAATCTGAAAATGTTGTTCCAGATCACAGTGTTTTGTTACATGCTTTGTCTCACGCCGCATTTTTTTTTCCAGTGATTAAATTCCTCTTCTGTGTCCGCTGAGGTTTCGACAGTCCCAGCTTTTCCTCATACCTGGTCTTGACAAATGCTATTGTGATGCCTTACTATGCTTCAAAGTAACCAGTGCAGAAATGCGTGAAAGTATGCAACTCGAGGAGCACTCACCATCAGTAGATAAGTAGAGCGTGTTAACTTGCACCGCGCGAAAAGCTCACAGCTGTAATTTAGGATGTTTTGACACTATGGTACTCAATTCATTAAGGGTAAGAATTTATCTATTAATCCTCCTATTGCGTTTTGGTTAAATATGGCACATTTTCAAGTTTAGAAGCATGGATGATATCTCAAGTTTTTGCTGATCAAAGCAAGGCTTCGTTACATCGTCAATGATGGCTTATTGAACACATTAACAGCAATTCTAATAATTCTTTAATTTTTGAAATGCCGAAAAGAATTGCATCCGTTTTGATTTAGATGAAAATGAACATAATCGTCATGGTGATATGCATAGTAAATCGTGCAAAACCTGCATAAATAACAAACATGAAAACAAAACAGATTTACACTAAGATTATTTACAGTCTCTTGACTTTCCGCTGCACTAGAGATGGCAGGAGACACCGAACCACCTAAAATCCGTTTATTACAGGATGTTTCAGAATGGTAAGTTATGTTTGTTAAAGTTACTGTGTGTTTTGTGTGTAAGTGTGAGAGGGAGAGAGTGAGAGGAAGAGAGAGCGGCACATGACAGCATGCTCTTGTTATGGTTTAGAGGGAGGCTGGAGTGGAGGTGGTAAGTTTTAGTCTTGGAAATGTGGTTATGTTCCTGCTTTGTCTTTTTATCTATTATTCATTTACCTACCCGGGGACAGCAGATAGAAGTTACTTAAGAGCTCAATACATTTTCTCTATCTGATGAGATTAATGTTGTTTTTTTATACAATGTGCCCAATGAAATGAAAATAAGTCAAATGAAACGAAAATTACAATATTGGAAAGAAAAACATATAACGATAATACTATCATAATACTAAAAGTATTTCTTGCCAGGAAAGCATATAGACTTGAATTGAGTAGTAGGCAGCAAATATGATCATTCTGACACACACACACACACACACACACACACACACACAGAGAGAGACACAAACCTTGCTGGTGAGGATCAAGTCTTGGTGAAGCCTTGTGTGATTAATCAAAAATGGGATTATGATTCATTTTTTTTACCTATTTTGTCAATTTTGACCAATAAAAACAACAAATGTGAAAATAATGGCTCATTCCAACATAAGAAAATATTCCTATGAAATGGTTCTGTTGATAATTTGCCTCTCCAGGTCATTTATTTTCTGTTTGCCACGAAACATAACTTCTTATTTTCAACTAAAAGCATTTTGTAAATTTTATGTGAAATGTGAATAATAAAAAAGGTTTTAATGCACATGATTGTATCCAAGCTAAGACAGGTGTTGACAGAAGTCGTTCTGATGAATCCTATAGAACTCTGAACAGGAAGAAGGAAACAAAACTCTCAAAGTAACAAAAGGGGACACACACGTCTGCATGGCTCTCCTGCCTGACAGTGGTATGCAGCATGAACACTCAAAGAAAAACTTGTTGTCTCACCTTATAATGACCCACAGAAAACTGTTTATATACATAAAATATCACACACTGGCTGTCCATTAACATTCCGGGAGACGATGCTTGTGAGTGATCCCCCAGTCAGTCACCTTACAGATGCCACCAGTGACAATGTCAAATGAGCCATGAGCGAGGCGGCGCTGTGACAGCTCAGGGCGAACCGGTTACAGCGAGCTCAAAAGAAGAGCAAAACTTGACCACCTACTAGAGCATCCGTGTGCTTTCACACCATTAAACCCTGTCTCCCTGCATCCTGACAAGCCCCTTCAACGATTGAATACTCCCCTAAAATAAACCCTCAAAGGCTCCATGGCATGAAAAATGCAATTTTTGTGTTTTTTTTTAGTGATAGAGAAGGTCTGGGGGCCACATAAATACTGCCCCATGCATCAAACCTCTGATATACGGAGAAAGGCACACAGCCCGTTTTTTGACACTCTCCCTTTGAAACGAGCGGACAGCACTTCCTTATTTTTGTGACGTCACACATGAGGCTACACCGCCCACATAAACTAGCCAGCCTGCCTCCACTTCACAACATAGTTAGGTTGGCAACATGTCCAAGAGATGTTGCTGCACTATAGACGGATGCAAGGAGACTCATGTTTGTTTGCACAGTCTTCCAAAGGCAAAACACATTAGAGACCAGTTGCTTAGCTTCATTTTTTCCCAGGTTCCACGGGATTTTCGCACCACCTTGCTCGTCTGTCCAGCTCCTTTCAGCGCCTAATGTTTTATCAACCTGCCAAAATTCAATGGTTTCGCGCCAAAAGTATTGATCAAGGATGCTGCTGTCCCCACACTGTCTGGACCAACATCAACTCCACAACCGTAAAGTTAACAAGTGATATTTTCTCTGTCTCATCTAGACGGTAACATTTTCAGAAGCTGTAAAGTGTTTGATTAGTAGCCTGCTGATGATAACGTTAAAGCTGTTAACTGGATTGCTGAAAAGACAAAGGCAAACATTAACCGTCACTTTTGTGACGGTTAATGTTTGCCTTGAAACTTGGTTTTGAAAATATGTGTGCTGCTATTATAACTTCATATGCCAATGATTTTGCATCGTTTTAATTACAGTGACATGTAGGTGACTTGTTAACGTTACCTTACTCTTGCAATTGCATGTCACAGTAACTTTAACAAACATAAGTTACCATTCTGAAACATCCTGTGATAAACGGATTTGAGGTGGTTCGGTGTTTCCTGCCGTCTCTAGTTCGAGATCTGAGTCCGGCTCAAACATACAGTCGTACAACATCACGCTAAGCGGTAGCCATGAGCACCGGTGAGCAGCATAAGTTTCAGTTACTTGTCTGTGATAGGCCCGACCATATGTCACTCAGAAAACAGTCAGCCAATCAGCGGGGAGTGGCTGATCCTCTCTTCTGGTTGCCTAAACGAACCGTGCTGCCAGAGCTCCGCAGAAAGGCAAGAAAGATGAGCTGTGAAACTGTATTTAGCAGATTATATGCACTCAAAACCAAAAAATACATCTTGCTAGGGATACCAACACTTAAAATAAAACCCTGGAAATTTTACAGCCTTTAAATAAGAATTGAACACTTTGTGACTTACTTAAATCATGCCCATGCCAAAATTTTCGCACCCAAACACTGCAATAGTTAGCTACATGCGGAAACATGTTTCCGCTCCAAACTTACAGGCATTAAACATGAATATTTTCAAAAAAAAACTGCTCTAAATCACAGCCGTGCATCACTGTGAACTACAGCGTGACTTATTAGTGATGTGGCCTGTGAGGAAAACCAGCAGACATTCTGTGACAGTGCTTTGCTCTGGGGTTATTGGCCTGTGGCTTTGCTCTGCGGTTGGCTGGAGAACATCCAAACAGGGTCACTCAGGATGGAGTGGTGGAAATTCCCAGCCACTGATAAGAAGGTGAGATGCACACATCAACTTTCACTCTCATGGACACACACTCTTTTCTCTCGCTCTCTCTCTCTCACACACACACACACACACACACACACACACACACAAAACACCTACACAGTTATTGCCAACTTACTGCACTCAGTGCCACGAACTGGTTCTGGCAGTCCAACGCAGGCTCCGGGATTCTGCGGGATGGCCACTCTCCACCGAGATCCTGTGCTGTCACATTCTGTGTACTCATAGTAATAGTCTGTCTGCAAAAAAAAAAGGATGAAAATGCAACATCTGCATAAGAAATCGGTCATCATAACAGTATCCATCCAAAGGAAAGAGCAAATGTGGAGCAGAGGCAGGTCAATAAACATCACACCACAAGACGCCTCCACCCAGATCAGAGCCATAACGCCTCTCATTCAGTGATTGGCTAACTAGCATTAGCACGTGCGGTGAAAGCAACGCAGATATCTGCTAACAAAACATGAACGCTCGTTTGGTTTGTCATCTCTCAGGCACAGACAATCTTCTGCCCTGGATACACAGCATTCCATCCCCTCATCCATGGGAACTGTTGTGATGGCGCCAGCAGGCTGCTAGTAAAACATTCAGAGGGGTGATGGAGCTTCTCATGTTGTCAGGACTTAGATGTTCGAGCGCTGCGCGTCACGATAATTAATTTGTGGTCTGGAGTGAAAAATTAGCTCGACGCCTCCACAGAGCTTCCCAGCGCTACCTGCCTGCGTGGAGTGGCCTAATTTCCGACAGTTTACATAATGTTTCTGTTCAGGCCAAACCAGATTGTGACACTATGCTATATGGTATTTTGCTATATGCAGGCTGTTTTGCGTGTAGAATCATTTTTTCTCTGTCTGCATGTCTGATGATACTAAAAAAAACAAAAACAAAACATCAATGTTACAGCTGTGAGATTCAAGATAGTGAGAAACTACAATGACCTGGCAGAAATGACACACTTAGCCTTTAGCACCAAATGCAATTTTTGAGATTCAAGTGGTCACGTCAGCCCTGAAAAACCTCATCTCAGCATAATATTTGCAATTCATAGGCTTAAACGTGGGAGCTGCAGGCGTGTATTTCTGTGGAAACTGTCTCTACGCCACTGGAGGAATGTCGCTCCTCTATCTGGGGACAGTGTGTGTGTGTGTGTGTGTGTGTGTGTGTGTGTGTGAGTGAGTGAGTGAGTGAGTGAGTGAGTGAGTGAGTGAGTGAGTGTGCGAGCAGGCAAA
>CAAKHG010003295.1:8794-26067 GCA_901007715.1 Dactylopterus volitans
AAATGTTTTCCGGGGGGGGGGGGGGGGGGGGGGGGGGGGGGGGGGGGGGGGGGGGGGGGGCAGGCGCACGGTGGAATGTTAGGTATGCGTCCCTCGGCGCGCGCACGACGGAGGGGGACACGGCGCCCTAGCTTTGCTAGCTTAGCCAACAAAAACGCAATGCTAAGTCATAAATGCCGACGTACATGCACGGGATTCGACGAGAAACCTCCAATAATGATCTCAAACACAGCGAATACAGCCGACGAGCCGCGTGTTCTCGCTCCGGCGCGGGCGGGACCACCCCCCCGCTCGAAGGCGCCGAATGGTTCCTCCCGCCGTGGCAGCGTCCGTCCTGCGTCGCACCGACTGCAAATCATGAAGCCAGTCAAACGGACGAGGTTGGGCAATCGGAGTTGGGACGGTACGCGGAGGTTCCTGCCGCCGGATAGTCGACGATAACAAGGCTATGCCTGCGCACAACTCGCCCGGAAGCCTCTCTTTCGTCCTCTAGTTGAGTCGGCGGGACATCTATGCCACCTGGTTCTTCCCCCCACCCCACACACACACACACTTTGAGCGAGGACTTTGGTGTGTTTCGTCAGAAATCCGTAGGCTAACGAGAGAGAGCGAGAGCGAGAGAGAGAGGGGGAAAAAAACAAAACAAAAACTACTCTCCCTACTGGAACTGAGGATGATTTTTGCTAACAGTGGAAGCACGCTAAGGACTCCGTATCGCAAACAGGTAACTAACATTTGCGCCACGAAACTTACTCTTTGACATTTGGAAGAAGAAAAAAAAAAGGGGGTGGGAGAGAGACAGAAGGCGCTCCCGCTTACTTTGGTTGTACGTCATGTGGAAGAAGAAGAAAAAAAAAAAGAAAAAGTGCCAATGCTGCGTTCACTGTCGCGACCGTGTAGCGAGGATACCTGCTGCCCCGGGGCGGCGCTCCAAGGGGGTCCCGACGCCGCTGCCGCCGCCGCCGGGGAGTTTCGGGCCTGCGACTGCGAGTTCGGTTCTTCGTGTTGTGGGTCGAGACGGACACGGCGACGCGAAGCGGCACCGACGCTTGCATGCGAATACTTCCGATCGGAGATGGGGAAGGTAGTGGTGGGTGGTTGGGGGGGTATTAAAAGTATTAAAAGTCTGCATCGCGTCGAAGCTGCGGTTCTCGCGCTCGGTTTCGGGGGTATTTGTTGCGCCTCTTCTGCCGGTGATGCGTTCACTGGCGCTACGTGCTCGGTGTTTTTATTTATTTATTTATTTATTTTTATATACGTCGTGCGCCAGAAATGTTTGAATTGCCGTCTGTGCGCGTGTTCGCGCTGTTATCCTGTGGTCCATGGGCGAGGCCCTGATACTGGGAGCCCTGCTCCAGGTCGGATATGACAGGCTCAGCTGGTCTGGGGCTGGCTGATAAGATGCGCCCCCCCCTCCCTCCTTCTCTTCCCCTCCTCCCTCC
Source organism: Dactylopterus volitans (assembly GCA_901007715.1). Classification (NCBI taxonomy): domain Eukaryota; kingdom Metazoa; phylum Chordata; class Actinopteri; order Syngnathiformes; family Dactylopteridae; genus Dactylopterus; species Dactylopterus volitans. Next base: position 10,237 of record CAAKHG010003295.1, read on the forward strand.
CTCCCTCTGGTCGTCACACAGTCCTGCATCTGAGTGGTGGGTCGGATGAATGAGGTCTAAATTCACTTACAGTTGCACAGGAAAAGGAAGTTGCACTGCCTTCGGGCAGAGGCCCGGGCCAGCTCAGGGACTGGTGGGGTTTTGTGGCGTGCAGTGTCTCTGCCGGGCCCGTCCTGGCCTCTGTGCTGGAACAGATGTCAGGGCACCATAGCCGGAATGTTAGTTACACTCTAAAATTAAAAAAAAAAAAAAAATAGTCACAACTTGGCAGGACGTTTCTCACATTTTCCTCTTTACGAATGCATTACAGACATACTGGTCTTTTCCAAACCACCACCGCCACCTCCCACCGCCACCCCCCACCCCCCATTTCCTTTAGCCATATCAGGGATTGGAAGCTGATCCCTGGACAGTCAGTCCCAGGACTCGCGTGCAGGGACGGACCGTGGTTCACCTTCACGTTTCACCCCGCAGCCGATCGGCGTGACCCCACCTCACAGACAAACGGCGAGCGTGTTCACTGGTCTAATCTGTGATCCGTGTTTTCCACTAAGAATAGCGTCGTAAGAAATCAGGGTAATTTAGCCACAGTCATGCCATTTGTAAAGGGGAGCGAGTCATGAGACCCACTGTGACATATTTCGCTTTATTTATTTATTTTTTTTATAGCTCACTTTGATGAAGAGGGATTTTTTTTTTTTAATTGTAAAACATTTTGCGACTGCCCCACTGTCGGCTGTTCGTGTAGCAACAGTAGGAACCTTATTGCTGAGGTCCCTGAGGCCTTCGCTCATTCCCAGAATTATCAGACACCTCAGTTTTATCGCGGCTGTCTCCCACTAATATTCCCTCATTTTACGGAACAGTTTCTCTCGCGCCATGCGCTTTAAGCTTATCACCGTTCGGACTGCGTAACCCGCCTAAGTGGCCAGTTAGCCGGTTTGACACTGGGGGATATGAAGACTCTCGCCACCCAATCAGCCGCAGCTCATAGTCAGTCAAACTAGTTTCACGGTGGAGACATGTGAGACACGGAGACAAGATCCTCCAGACTGGGAGTCCAGACATGGTTTGCTCAATCGTGTCAGCGCTTCATGCCTGGGATTCCAATCGCTTCCTCTCAGCTTGAGATTCCTCCCCGAAGATGGGGGTTGCGAGGGATAATCAGTGTCTGATACTGGGGAAGACGGAAGACAAATCCCTGAAGGGGAAAGCTGTCCGCAGACCGGGGGCAGCTGTGCTTTTGCAGAGCGGAGTCGCTCTATCACTCTGGAATCTAGTGGACTAAATCCACAAATGGTCTTAGACATAAGAAGTTTATTAACATTAATTAAAAGAATCACCTTATTTTATTATTTACATAACATCAGGGGCCTTTTTTTCCATGCTAGCAGCCCCCCCCCAACCCTCGCGAGGGCATTAAGCCAGCGCGCTCATATGTGATGTCAAATAGTTTATGTTGACCCTCGGATATTTCAAATCGACGCCCCGCGGCAGCGCGCGGCACCGGTTTGACACTCGTGTCAGAGCTACAGGCCCCCGCGGACCCGGATTGTGCTGACCGCAGAGCCACGGCGGCGATTGCTCTGCAGAAATGGATCACCGCGCCGTGAAAGATTAATCCCGACGCCCGGACACATGACACAAATGACCGATTGTCCCGGGCGTTTGTCTCCTTTTCTGACTCACATGTGGAGGGGGGGGGCAAAAAAAATTCACACGTCACACGAGACGTCTCCGTTCAGGAATGACACGCAAGCTCCACTATTCTGATGCAGTTCGCTCTAATGATGATAATTATAGTAATATAACAACAGTAATGACGATAATGATGATGGCAGTGTTTTCTATTTTATTTTTTATTTATTTTTTTGGCGCAATAATTCCAACAGCGAGGCGGGGGCGGGAACCTCCTTTTTACGCAGCTTGCTCAAAGCGTTGATACTCCGCAGTCATTCGGCTTCGCCGCGCTGTATGAAATGCCCGAAGACAAGACTGGTGGACGTGTTTTTTTGGCTCGGTCGTCTCCGTGACGTTTGCCACACCTCCGTGTCTCTGTCGGCATGCGATCCAAAACCCAAGCGTGGCCTCGTTGGATCCAGTGTAAACGAGTAAAGCGGCATAGCGATGGAGTCTATCAGCAAGATTGTGGAATCGCGGCGTTAAAAAAAAAATAAAAAAGGGTCTAGACAGACCAAAACATTATAACCCTGGCAGAGTATAGTAACTTCCACCGGGCCCTCGCTGCTCTGTTGCCTCCAGCTTAACCATTTTGGGCACTCTTGCTACTTTTAAACGGCGTCAGTATTAGGCAGATGTTTTTTTTTTTTCGTCTATAGAGCCAAGCTGTGATATTTTCTTCAGGGCTTGGTGGACGACAGCATAATAGATCGAGTGTTACCATTGTTCCTCTGCATTTGGACGTGTAAATAAGCAACGTTTATCTACGAAATTGCGATGCTAACTTTTTAAAACTTTGTTATATGTTCATGCATTTTTTTTTTTTGTTTTTTTTTTTTTACAGTGTGTTTTTGTGAATGCCCCAAAGCGCAGTCACTGTAGGCCTCGCTAACGCCCGGACATCTGGTTTTAGCCGACCTCCAGAGGTCAAACATGTCGCCGCGCCGACAGGGTGTGTCGGCGCTCGTCGAGGTTGCGGTCGGGTGTGGCCGCAGGTGCAACGGAGCACAAAGCAGCACAAACTCGCAGCTTTCAAAGCAGGCACTCGGAAAACACTTTGCCAAGCGAGCCAAGTGTGGAATGCCTTTTTGACGGGTTCGCTCGATCCACAAAAGGTCTCATGCCTTCTCTTTATCGTCAGAACCGAATGGAAATGAAAAAAAAAACAAAAAAACGCTGAAGATCTCGTGCACGTTTTGGTTTTTTTTGTTTTTTTTTAACTGGCTAAGAACACGTTGAGCCACGTCGCCACCCAGCCGGAGCCTGAATTGACCCTGCGGTGTGTTGCGCCCCCCCCCTCCCCCGTCTCTTCCAGCTACCTGTTACCTTACCGTCGCAGCCCATGGCTCCGCCCAGCCCGAGCACCAACAGCAGCGCCAACAACAGCAGCAGCAGCAGCAGCAGCAGCACGGCCGGCTGGGAGCAGCTCAGCAAAACCAACCTCTACATCCGGGGGCTGTCCCCTTCAACCACGGACCATGACCTGGTCAAACTCTGTCAGCCGTGAGTAGCGCGCTTCCGCTCGTCATTATCAGCCATTGATCGGCCATTGATCGGCCCGAAGTTTCAATTTGCGGAAGCGGTCACACTTTGATTGGTAAAATGTAAATAGGGTTTTAACGAATAAATAATCCACATTCTGCGTTCTCAGGGCGGCGAAATGTTGAACCCTTTTGAGAGTTAAATCGTCCCAGATTTGCGCAAATGTGTCCTTAAAATGGGTTCAAGATGAAGTGGGGAGCGTGGCAGCCAGCTTTTTTCTTTTTTTTTCAAACTATAAGAGAAATTGCAGGCCTCGTTTGAGTATGAAATGAAACGAAGAATGAAGGCCACACCAGGACGGACTAGAGCTGATGAGGTACTAAATGGCACATGGGGCACAATAGCACAGATTTCATACATCATTTGTGCAGATAAAGGACACAGACTGATATCACTGGGACCATCCGCAGCTCTGTGTGCACTGAACGCTTTATGTTTGCCAAGAGTATTCGGGTGCCTCAGAGGGATTTTTTTTTTTTTTTGCTTATCTTTCTAATGTGAATCTTACTGAACAACGCGTGTAATTAATTCTTTCCTGCTAAGAACTATTCTGGACATGAATTATCACCCCGGCATGGGATGTGCGTTTCATGAGAGACGCACAGCGGATACTTATGAAGAACAAGAGTCACAGAGTCTGCCTCCTTGACACTGAGGATGATTTTCTGAGGCCCTTTTTTTGTCACATTTCAAATGGATGTAGATCCTAATCTTCATGTTGGAAGAGTTTTCAAGCCTTCTACGGCTTATTTTAACTAGCTTTTAATGTCGAGTTAATTGATACTATGCGTACTTTCATCAGTCTCGTCACTTCAGCCTACACAGAATTAGACATCCACAATAAAACCATTTATGTTCATGCTCAGCGTCCACTCCCCTCCAATGTTCTAAAGCCCTTAAAACAGAGACTTTGAAAACGCCTCTGACTCCATTTTAGTTTGAAAACTCTTTTGTCTGGACTAGTGGAAACTGAGACTTATAGAAACCACAATATAGACACCTACCCTTCGCATCCTGATTGGGTTGCATGAGACACGACGTGTCCTTTCCTGATCTGCCACAATCCTCCTACACGGTTTTCCCAGTGCCGCACGAAAATGTCCTGTATTTGCTCGCATTTCCCGGCCTGTGTGCCTTCAGCAGCACTTCCACCTCATCATCGGCCCAAGCAAAGGAATCTCTTGTCTTGCACCATTAACGCTGCTGTTGTTATTATTTTTTTGGTGTTTTCTGTAAACACATGCAAGCAACCAGCCCCTCCGCTTCCTGTTTACAGCAGCATCCACCACATTCCCTGTGTCCGCGCATGGACTTGTGATACATATTTTCAGGCATCAATTATGCGAGGAGATGATTTGTGAAACGGAGCCCTTGTCTGGAGTGAGATCGCCCTCAATTGAAAATGCCATTTTGAGATGAAAACTTAACATGGAGGCAGGCAAACCCGCTCGAGAGCGCCAGTTGAGATTAGAGTTTAACAAGTTCAAGTTTAAAGAAAGGTCCGAAGTTCACGTTCTTTTACAGACTGTTGCATTTTACTGAATCTCAGGCTAAATATCCTCCTCACTGGCTGCAGGGTACATTATGGCTTGTATCACCATATATATATACTAACTGAAAGGCATATAGATTAAAAGACCACCTTTATTACATTACTCTCATCAAATCCGCGCAGAAATTCAATGTGGTGATCAACAGTTGAAGAAAAATCCTTGTGACAACGTTGGTTTCGACCAAAGATTTACATTTCCACTTGACTAATTAGATTAAAAATATATATGCAGTGCTTATAAATGTGAGCTTTTATGTATTTCATAAAGCAATAATGTCCAAACACACACAACACCACACATTAAAAGAGGCTAAATTACCATCCAGTTTCAGCTTTAGTGTAATGAATCATAAGCTAAAAGGGCTGGATATGATTTTCTGAACTGATTCGATATCGATTCAAAAGGCCCCAGTTGGATTCGATTTCCAATTCAATATCAGTTCATTTTAGGGACATTTCAGTTGCAACATTTATTGCCCAGTATCACTCAGATAAGAAAAAAAAAAAAGGATTACAGCGCTAAAGCTGTAAATTATACGAGAAATTCTAGTCGTACTTTATTGTAAATTATTGCTATTCGCATAAAGAACTGATCTCCAAACAGGTGCGGTGTTGCAACTCGCTGGCAAGCAGACGTCGGAGTCACAGTCCGTCAAGAATGTGTAACTACAGCCAGCTGACCCACAAGGGGCCGATACGCGTATCAACCGCTCTAAGGCAGCAGCACACGGGAGCAAATACCCAGAATGCAACATCAGCCCAAAAAAAAAAAAAAAACGCATCACGGCGGTGTCAACTTTCCCCCAGAGTGTCGAGGTAGCGGCAGTACAGCGCCACAACAAGAAAACGCAAAGTCGCAGTCAACAGGTCCCGCAGTCGACCGGTCCTTCCTCAGCGGTCACTTTGGTCTGCCGTGAACAGCCAAAAGTGAGCGCTCTCAACACACAAGCAAGCTGCCGCCTGTCACTCAGGAAGAGCCTGTGTGTTACCATCGCTTGCCAACGCGTGTTTCAGATGTTTTCCCGCTCCAGCACACCTGATTCGAATGAATGGGCTGTTTCCAGGCTTCAGCAGAGCCGCGTGATGAGCTGATTATTTGAATCAGGTGGGTTGGAGCAGGGAGACACCTAAAACATGTAGACGAGGGGGGGAGGGGAAGGCGCCCCCAAGGACCAGGATCGGGAAACAGTATGCTAACAGACTGCACCTCTTCCCCAGAGTGTGTGTCTCTATTGTGTGTATGTGCCAGTTGTTAAACTAAGCCAATCCTGTCAGTGAATGTAGTATAAGGGAGGGTTTTTTTATGGTTTTTATGGGAGTTTGGTCTTTAAAGGAACAGGCTGCCATTTTTTTTAATACTTTGAACATAGACTGTAAAATGCAGGTATCAAAAGCTCAAGCTGGTAATTGTATAAGTCAATTTTAGTCAGAAAATCAAATCAAAATCCACTTTTTTTTAATAACCAGGCCCCACTAGTTTATTTGTTTTGCTGTGTAGCTACAGGTGTTCAGCTACACACCGTAAATTCAAATCAGTTTCACTCCAGATTCTTCCGCTGGTCACCCCTTGCTGCAACAGTTAATTAATCATTTCGGTGCCAAGTATTGAATTAATCGCCGGTTATTTTTTTCTTATAATTGATTCAGTTTTTGTGAATATTTTTTGATGTGTTTACTTCTCCATGACCGGTTGCATACAAAACAGGACATTAGAGAATCAGCTCTGGCAAACACACAATTTCTCACCACCTTCTGACAGTTTGTAGACCAAATAACTAACTGATTAATTGAGAAAATTACTTTCAGCCCCGCACTGAGCTATTGACCTCCAGGCCGCCGGCCCTTCTTTCGAACAGCTCTGCGTCGCAGCCTCCGTAGCAGCCGACGCCGGCGCGCCCGCGCTCTGCGTGAATGTCATTGCCGTGTTCATTCGAGACCCCGGCATGCCGCGGAGCACGCCGTTTTTTTTTTTTTTTTCGAACGTCACGATCTCCCGCGTTCTCGCGGGGCAGCGGGTCGCCCGCGAGAACGCCGTGTCCTTAAACTCAAAATGGAAGCAATGACTGAAGCTTCGAACCGGTAGAAAGATTGACTCCCCGCGTGGAGAGATGACGCCGCGCCGAGGTGGTACTTGTTCGGTTTTACTGTGCTCGACTCTGTGCTTTTACTTTGTGAAAGAGAAGCAGACTCTCTGACTCTCCGCTCATATGTTGGGGATTTTTCGGCACCACATGGAAACCACTTCCTGTGTCACATACCATTACAATGATGTCATAGATTTTTTAGCTTAACCCTCCCTCTTTGTGTGTTTTACAACTGGTTCTGTCTGGTACATAAGCCAGCTAACAATACCTCGCCTCTCTGCCTCTCCTCTAGGTATGGCAAAATTGTATCAACAAAGGCCATCCTGGACAAGACTACAAACAAATGTAAAGGTGTGTGAAGTGGCAGCCTCTCTCCAACGCCGCCCCTCCTCTCCTCCTCGCCGAGTTAAAAAAGAAAGTAACTGCCCGCGGGATATTTAACAAAGCGCCGCCGAGAGAATATCAGTTCCCCCGCCCTCCCGCGACGGCCCCAGCCTCTAAACCTCAAGTCATCCGGCAGCTATGCAGTTGTCTCAGTTGATCCGGGAAAGTCAGGAAAGAGACAGCCAGACTGCTTTTAACTGCCTCCAAGCGGGTGTTATTTTTAAGCCGCAGCCCTTGTGTCACCGCCGTGGGTGTTTCCTGAGAAGAGGTGGCTGACTCCTTCCCTTTCTATTGAGTGACAGCCTGGTGCTGGTCCAAATCCGGCGAACTGCCCACCTTACCGATTTTTGCTGAGCTCGGACGGGATTAAAAGAGCGCTTTGTCGCCCGGCTCTGGGGCGTGCAGGTGCCAGCTAATCAAAGGATCTCGGCGAAAACGGGGCGCCGCTGTTAAAGCCCTTTGCCGGGTTTGGACATACAGGCCGGCGATGACTCAAGCGGTGACCTCATGTGATCTTACGTGTTTGCCAAATTCTTTGCTCAACCGACGCTGCTCACATTTTTTTTTTTCTCCAATGCTAGAAAATCATTAATAGGTTGTAATTTATAACCAAAATAAGCAAGTACGCTGAAATTGAGTACCTATAAGATTTGGGTTCACAGCCGAAAACAGTCCTGACATATCCGCCATTATTCAGTTTGAATAGGTTAAATATAGTAGCCTCGGTGGGGGCCAGGGACTGAGGGTTCACCCTGTTTGTACCCCCCAGAACAAAGACCTGACCTGAGCCACTAACATCATACTGGCATCTGCATCCTCAGCGCTTTTTTGCCGCTTCTTCCCCCCACCCCCGCATACCAAAGCACACATACATTCACAGACCAGCATAATACAGAGGCATACTGTAAACACGTCGCTGCTGTGAGCTGTAATACTTTGTTTTGAGTAACGCGTTGCGTCCACCAATGAACACAACCCTCACCGTCCACTAATGTAGCCGGTTTTGCCATTACGACATGGTCATGACTGACTCGTTTCCCCCCTCCCGCCTTCCCCCCTCCCCACAGGATATGGCTTTGTAGACTTTGACAGCCCTGCTGCAGCTCAGAAAGCTGTCGCGGCCCTGAAGACCAGCGGCGTCCAAGCTCAGATGGCAAAGGTGAGGCCTCAGCACTCAGTCTAATCCCGATATCTCAATCGCGGCCCTCACCCACTGACACCGTTTCTCCTCCATCTGGCCTGCCGGGCGATTCGACCCTGATCCCGGTCGCCGGACAGGAATCTTTTGACTGTTGGGTGTGTTCTCCCCAGCACCTTTTTGACTATTGCTCCTCCCGCACCGAGACCGCGCAGCATTCACATTAAGACCCCCCCCCCACAGAACCGACACACCATTCCCCGCTCCGTCTCGCGTCCGCAGTGCTGCAAGCTGTAAAATTAGCGCGGGATCGCCGCCTTAAAACAAGTTGCGCCCATGAGATCAGTGAATGGAATCATGAAGGTCACATGTGCCGCGAGCGCAGCCTGCACTCGTGCATGCATGCGCTTGTTTGCTTCCAGGTTCCGCACACTCCACACACTTTGCACACTCAGATTTTTCTCGCTCATATGCGACATCATTTCTGCCCCCAGACGCAGGCAGTCCGTGCAGGCCGGAGTCTGCAAGATGTGGTTCTTCATTTCACGCCTGCTCATTTGATTCACCCATGATTTTCTTACAAGTTGTAGGTGGGGTTTTCGCTGCAGCTACAGTTGGCATCTGAAAGCGGTTTGCCTCTGCAGACGAGGTCTAACAATAGCAACAACAAAAAAAAAAGCGACAAGAAACAAACATCCCAGTCATTGACGAAGCACAATTAGCCATATATGGACGTTGTCACACTCTTAAGCATATCTATATGCGGCCGATTCTTTACTGTCTGTGAAGCAAACAGGAAAGAGGAGCAGTTTCATAGACTTTGAGGCTCTGCTGTCATTATGTGGAAGGCTTTTTATAGCTTCCACATCATTACTTAATCACATGGAACATTAAACCATCTTTCACGGTGATAGCTTATCTGCATTATCAAAGGATGTTGCGCTCATATGGAAACCGACTTTATAGCGTGTGTTACATTTGAGGATCGATCTAAAAGTATCCGAAAAGCCCAAAAGAAAATGATGTACCCCGTATCAGTTTCAAAGATGTTAAATCCTTCGAAATATTTGATTGCCATTTTACACGAAGGCTGCAGTTGCTCAAGACAAGCAGCGTTTTCTTCTTTTTGGATCCCAGCGTTCACCTTATTTTGCAATCTCCACCTTATCATATCACACACACCGCCCGCCCCCCTCAAAACAGCTAGTCTGAAGTGTGCATGAAGTCTCAACTGCACGTTCTGGTTTTATAAAAAAATACTCATTTTCATGGTTTCTGTACGAGTTCATTTACACATCTGGCCCCTTGTGCCCTCTTCGTTTCCTAGAGAGTCGATGTGACTCTTGGAGTACTATTACTATCAGTTTCTTGTTGGGCGTCCATGCGGCTTACAATGTTATATTTATACGTTTTCGTGTAAGTGTTGCACGCTTGCACATTTGTGATATAGCACCCAAAGGTAATCTGTCATCTGACAGCTCTCAGCCAGGCTTAAGAGGGCTTTTAGACATGTGGCGCCAATAGGCAGACGATGGTGTGCACAGACAAGTGATGCAGTACGCTGACAGGAAGATGACGCGCGGGAGAAGGTATCCACCGCGGTGTGTGTGTGTGTGTGTGTGTGTGTGTGTGTGTGTGTGTGTGTGTGTGTGTGTGTGCGTGCGTGTGCGTGCACTTAGCACTGGCCAGAAGCTAATTCTCGTCTCCGCCCTTTCAAAAGCACTCACAGAAAATGTAAGGCACACTGACTTGGAATTTGTCAGAACCAAACGGATGACTGTTCATGTCGCAAATATGCTGGAAATGCGGAGTAGCTGCAGCATCAGTAGTAGTATTCGTAGTAGCAGGAGTAGTAGTAGTAGTATTGCCGTGTCATTTCGACAGATCAGATCATCGAGTGTTGAAGTAGACTGCAAATATGTCTTCGTTTACTCGCAAGAAAGGAGATTTTTCAGTGGAAGGGCGAGAACCGCGTTCCTGGTATTTAGACACTGACGCTGACATCAGAAAAAAGGAAGTAAATACTTCAGTGTTGTTATGGTAACAAGGAGCAGTTGTCGAAATTAGTTCCCATACAGCACTGAGCAAGAACCATTGGCCTCATTTCCCTGTCTGGGGATCTGTGAAGCTTCTTGACATGCCTCTCTGCACCCATTTGACTTTTTAATTAAAATAGAGGAGCTTTGAGGAGCATGTCTAAATTTAATCTTTGTATTGTAGAAGGTAAATGCCATTATAAAGTGTGAGACTTTCAGTCAGGCTTTTTTAATAACCTCTAACAAAGGTTCTTTTTCTTTTTAATCTGACCAGGCTCCCTTTGACGGGTTCTTCATCACTATTTTCAGCGGCCGGTGGTGGGAACTGGCCATTCAGGCGTTTCCGTTCATTTTATCTTATGATATTCCAATGAAGGTTTTGTGATACTTGAGTTTGCGCGTCCTTTTTTTTTTTTTTTTTTTCCCTAGATAATTATTCAGTCACTCAAGACACATTTGCAAAAACGGGTAATAAATATTGAAAAAAAAGTGGTTTATCACATGAGTCGGGAGATCGTATAATTTTATCGAGCTGCACTACATAGATGGAAATTTGCAGGGCAACATAATTGTTTTTACTTTCTTTTTTTTTCTTACAACCGGAGACTGCTGAATGGGCAACACTTGGCCCTCCCTCATTACTACCTCGCCCTCGAGAGGAAGCTCCAGTGGAGCTGCTCAGCCAACCTGAAACGAGGCTGTTTCAGCCACGTGCGTGCACGTGCGCGCGCGTGGCCGTATCACAGCGTCTTTCAAGAAAGCAGCCTTTTGACTCACTGAAACATACAGTGCAGAGCGCATACACATCTACACGCTCCCATTATCCGCAGCGTGGCGAGGAGCGCCCCTCCCTTCATGAGCTATACTTCCCCTCAATGGCATTTGAGTGTGTGTTAGTCATAGTAAAATGGCAGATGGGTGGACACCCCATTTCTAACTTTTCCACAGTCGGCATTTCTCTCATTTTTAAAATTTCTCTCAAGGGATGATCCAGTTGAGTCTTCAGGAGAAACAGAGGATCTGTAGTGGTTTCCATAAAATTGCGACCGCGCAGTTTCCTCCGGGCTCAATAAAGTATTTCTGATTAACTTACTCCACAGCAAAGAGTAAGCAAGATTCATAAGTAAGATTTTTGATACACACAAGGTCAGAATTAATCTTACACAAAGCTAATGACGAGGCACTGTGTCAGTTTATCATTGGCTGCACCGGGGTCATTTCACGGCAGGCTAAAAGCTAAAAGCTCCGCCGAACCTCGCCCTCCCACACCCCCTCCACACACACACACATGTATATAAGTAAGAGGGTATGCATGAGTGTGTGTGTGTGTGTGTTTGCACTGTGAAAAGCAGGAAACCGTATTACAGGTTATTAAGGTTGCACAGAGCCGTGGTTCTGAAAACCCCCCATTCTTTCCCCTGGTCGCTCCTTCCATTTGTGTTCAGAACCGGTTCATCTCACTGAATACCTTCCCCGGGTTTTACAGGCCGTGGCTCGTTCAGCGGACTCGATTGTGAAACGCCGGGTTTTCTCTTTTAGGGCGCTCCTTAAGTAATTCAGTTTGTCCCCATGCAACACGGAGCCGATGAATATTAATGGCGGGAGGCCGTTTCCCGGAGACTTGGCTCAGGTTTCTGCTGATACTATTAAAGTGCAGCGGGAGAAAAAAAAATCAGCTGATGTGACCCTTTTAGCCGCCGCCTGCCGCATGCAGCTCTCTCTATCAGTTCTTTGTGATCCTATATTACATAAAAAAAATAAATAAGAGACAGACAAGAGGAGGCCGCCGCGCGACTCCCGCCGCTCCGCTCTGCGTGCCGCCGAAATCGGGCTGAATGCGACGCGCAGATATCCGCGCTTCCAGCGCCGTTTCAAGCATTTCCTGTTGCGTAATTGCACGTCCTCTGGCTTCCTCTCAATGTCGTCACCCCGCAGCAACAAGAGCAGGACCCGACCAACTTGTACATCTCCAACCTGCCCGTGTCCATGGACGAGCAGGAGCTGGAGAACATGCTGAAGCACTTTGGCCAGGTCATCTCCACGCGCATCCTGAGGGACTCCAGCGGAGCCAGCAGAGGGGTCGGCTTTGCCAGGTCGGGTCCCCGTGCGGCACGCGGCAAACCGACCGACGGAGCCGAAGCGGCGTTAACCGCGGCATGTTTACTGCGGAATGTAATTCCCTGCTCAGGAGATTTATGTTCTACAATTCATTCAGCAGATGTTTTCATCCAGAGTGACTTACATGTGAGAGTTCAACATTTAGAATCGTTATCGAGAGGGGTGTTTACATATTTTAAAGGATTTGTTATTGGGACTGTAATTTTTGATGCTTTTGAACTGTACTTGGCTATACTGAGAGGTTCCCCCTAATGTTTTGGTCATCCTACTCGTGTGCATCAGCATTACTGGTCACCTGCTCTTTTCTCAAGCTAGCATTTCACATTGCGTGCCATTAGATTGAATTTTTCTGGCGAGAAACCAACAGGATCCCGGAGCTAAAACAAGCCCACTTAGCAGCAACAAACAAGAACACATCCTTTGTTCAGCAACGGAAATTTAGATTTTTATAGAACCGCACCAAACGATCGGGAGCGAGACTGCCATTCACTTTCACCCACCAATGACAATGAGCCATGTTAAATATTACATATAGCACACAATAGAAAAAAAAACACAATGGACGTATATCCCTCCCCATAGTTTAATTAATTGATTTCTCAAAATTAATACCTGTCTTGTCAATAGCAAGCTAGAAAGAACATTTCCTAAATGGAAATTCCTTCAAACTAGTTTCACAATGAGTGATTTAATTACAGTGGTGACGCTGGCTTCCGCGAGTCACACTTGCATAACTCGCCTGTTGAATGAAATACCTGAGAGGTGCATCATAGGATTGTTTGTGGGCGCTGACTAATCTTTGTTGCCTTTGTTGATCCAAAAAAAAAAAAAAAAAACCCAAAAAAGCTGCAGTTGATTCCGCGACACCCAGCGTGGGTTTGCCCACTCGTAGCAGTTTGAGCCCTCCACGCAGAAAATGAAGCAGTTCTTAGAAAACACCCGCTCGCCTTCGTCTCTGACTGTGTCGCCGATGCCCTTGTGTGTCTCTCACAACCCCCAGGATGGAGTCGACGGAAAAATGCGACGCCGTCATTTCCCACTTCAACGGGAAGTTCATCAAGACGCCCGCTGGTGTTCCGGGTAAGACGTGTTTTTTTGTTGTTTTTTTTTCACGTTCATCCTGAGCCCCTCCGCCGGCGGCTGACTCGCGCTGCGGAAAACAAACCAAAGAGCCGGCGATACGTGACCAATTTGCTGTTTGAGGAGGGGTGACGTTCGTGATGATGCCACACGCGCGGGGGGCGGGGTGGGGGCAGCAGGATGTGGCCGGCCGGCCGGCCGACTCCTGCTGCCGCCAGGAGTCTCTGAGTCTTCTACTTAAGAGCTCATATGCCGCAAACTCAACCCTGAGAGGGAAAGAAGGAGAGAACTGCTCCGAGGGGCCTCCACTCCTACTCTAAGCTTTTTAATTGGATTATTAGACAGAAATAGTCTCTTCTGGCCTTGCCTCCTTTACCGAGTGTGTGGGGGCGGGGGGTGGGGGTGTGTGTGTGTGTGTGTGTGCGGGGAGGAGGGGAGTGGGATTACAGCTCCACAGCTGCCAAATTGCTGGTCAGTGAATGTACACTGCCTGACCTCAGTGAGTGAACGGCCATAACGCGAGCTCTGTACGTTTTTGTGTTGGTTCGAAACCCCCCCCTTCCTTAAATGACCCCAACCGCCTGCTCCCCCCTTCTCGCCTTCTCGTCCAGCGCCCTCTGAACCTTTGCTGTGCAAGTTTGCCGACGGCGGGCAGAAGAAGAGGCAGGGCCAGAACAAGTTCGCCCAGAATGGCCGCGCTTGGCAACGGGACGGCGACTCCAGGCTGGTAAGTGTGTCGTGAGAGACCCGACTGGGGGGCGGGGGGCAGCGGGACAGGCTCCCTAAGCCCCTCACCCCGGGAAGCGCTCAGGAGTCTTGCTTGCATAATATCCTTCATGTTACCCCACATAGCGAACAGCACTGTTGCGCACAGTGCAGTGATCTAACAGGTTTCATCATTTTGGCACGGCGGCTCCTGAACTCTGCAACACCCATGAGGCTCCGCTGGGGCTGGGAAAAAAAAAAAGTGTTTATTTCATCTGCGGAGTCGGTTACGGTGCAAATGTCAATGCGTGACGGCGGCCAGATTGCTAGGTTACGGGTGTTGCGTCATCCCGACATCGTGCGTCACGTTAGCGCATGTTTGCATGGTTGTATGATAAATGTTGTACGACAACCGGCTGGAGGGGCAGAAGTTTAAGATATAGTAAATTAGTAAACGCCATTATGTCCTTTATTTTTGGTTTTGCCTGGCTGATCTGAGGCGCTCTTATGCGCATTACCTCACTATTAGGCAGCGGATTGGAATACATGGTGGTTTTGCCAGTCATAGTTCCGTTTTCTGCGTCGATGTGCACGATTTACAGATAACAGCGCTACAAATAACTCGAGTTTTACACTCTGCGGTTGATGGGACCTGCGCGTTTGGTACTCCGGAGCACCAGGAGTAGGCCCAGAGAGCCTCACCGCAGCCCGAGTCGAGAGCACAGGCGCCTATTTGTGATGTAATTTTGTTAAGTGCCGAAATTAATTCCCGAGCAATGATACATCCGCCGCTTAAAAAAAAGAAGAAAAAAAAGAAAAGGTGCTCCCACCCGTGCTGTAATCCTCCTCGCGCTCCTCGCATGAAGCAACCGAGCACATCTCCCTCGGGGCGCAGGAGCCGCACGCCGCCCGCGTTGCGTCGGTCGAGCGTCACCATCACATTCCTCAGTTTTAGCGGCCAAACGTGTGTGTGTGTGTGTGTTCCTTTTTTCCCCGCCAGGCTGGAATGACGCTCACATATGACCCCAGCACAGCTGCAATGCAAAACGGGTAAGTCGGAGACAGTTTAGGTCGCACTCTTGTGGTCAAAATGTTTAATTACACTTAGTTTGCTTGTGTCGCTTGTGGCAAATCAGAATATGCCTTTTTTTTTTTTCTTTTTAGATTTTTCCCACCAGCGTACAGTATTTCAAACAGGATGATCGCTCAAGCGTCCATGTCCCCGTACATGTCTCCGGTTTCAGCATACCAGGTTTGAATATGTGTGTTTTATGTAGCTTTAAAATGACCCCCCCCCCCTTCGCATTTTTTTTTTTGTCATGCAGAAGTTTTAAACATGTGACAAAAGGCACGGTGACCTTTAACAGTTGTGTGTGTGTGTGTGTGTTTGTGCAATGTTACAGGTGCAGAACCCATCCTGGATGCACCATCAGCCGTACATCATGCAGCACCCGGTAAGAGCAAAAATCGCCGCATCTCCTAATCCTCTGCATTTCATGATATTTTCATGTG